>CAKNXH010060341.1:88373-101179 GCA_932178445.1 Andricus quercusramuli
TTTTTTTATAAAAAACGTTGAGCATTAAATTTCGCAATAGGGCATTAAATTAGCCTTAAATGAGCCCTAAATAGTGATATAGGTCATTTCTCAATATCACAATAGTGTTGTGCCAGCTTAACAGACCTGTTTCGGGTGCTCTCTGCAGGTGTTTGCTGTTCCATTTCGCTGGTGTTTGTGTCCAGTTGTTTTGGTTCCTCTGAGCGGGCGAGCACGGGATGCTATGCTGTTTCAATTAGTTGGTTAATTGCTCGCTAAGTCGATCTGCCCCCCCCCCCCCACCCCATTATTTAGGTCTTGCAAAGAGTAAATTTTACCATGTAGCACCAACCTTTCACCAGTTACTTTGGTTGCGAGGCTCCTTTGCTTCAAATGGTGAGCGTATTTGATTGAATTTCCTCTTTTCTATTGTGCTTCCGAATGATGAAATTTGCTTTGATTAAAATAATGCATTCCTTTAGGGAATAAAATAGCAACTTCTATCGTCTTTTTCTCAGAATCATCAGCCTCTACAATAACTTACAGGCCGGATTGGTAAAAACATTTTTTGACACTTTCTCTACATTTTTCCTATATTCGCTAAGGATTTAGCTTGAATTAAAAAAAGCATCCCTCTAAGTAATTCCTATGAAAAGTTCTACGATTTTGAGACAAAATTTATCAAAACCGCCCCTAGTGCTGCATTGGCGCTATACCACTCCGTTAAACGCTCCTAGGGAAATATTGTCAATTCTCGAAAATAAGTAGTGTCTAATATACTGGAACTATATATTTTCGAAAATTGTTTCTGTCGCCAACTGGAGGCCTTGACATAGTTCTCTTTGACTTCGAGAAACGAGCTATGTTCATTAACGAATTTTTGGCACCAGCCGACAAGAAAGCACAATAGGGGCGAATGAAAAGAAAGAGAGGTCAGACTTTATAAGGGAGTTGCGACGGTTATACCCAAAATATTCTGTTGAGCTAGTCGTCCTGATCATCTGTGCTCTTGGAGGTACAAAGCTTTCACTGTTATTTCTAATTATTCTTTTTCCAATACTATATTATTATTTTTTTTCTTTTGTGTGAGTGTTCTTTTCATTAGAGTCGTTGCATGAATTTTAGATAATATATTTTAGAAATACTGCATAAAATTTCAAAAGCTTAGTGCATTCCAAATTTTTTTTGAATACTTAATTTTTCAGAAAAAAATATTGAGGAAAAAGTATCAAAATCCCTATTCGGAAATTCTGTGACCTTAAATAAAACGTCACATTCTGTCAACCGCTCAAACAATTACTGCAGTTGCTCCATTGACTAATAAAGTCTTTAGCAGACAGCTGGCGAAAATTCCAATTACGATTTCTAAGAGAGATATTCCTTTACTTAAAATTATCGAAAAGCAGCAGCCAGTTGTAACCAAATCTCACTAAAAAATACAATTTTGCTCAAAATATGTGTCCGTCCACGAAGAAAGGGACCAAATGCGGAAAAAATCGATTTTCAGTTTTTAATCAGACAATTCTTAAGTTTATTACTTTTCCTGTTATTAAGCTACAAACATAGGCATGATAAGCGTACGCGGAGTCCGAACGAGAGGTCTACGAAATCCAGCCCCACCACTTACCACTACAGCTGTACGCAACGTGTCCGTGAGCTCTACTGGCTCGTGCCTAAAAGTGTAGTGGTAAGTGGAGGGGGTGCTTTTCGTAGACGTATCCCCACTACTCAAATGCTGGCTTGCGGGCTTTGCTGCGATCGACCGTCCTGTAGAATTCAGCTTTGACGCATTAGGTCCCTTTCTTCGTGGATGGTCACATATAAAGATAGTAATGAATAATGTAATTCAAGTGCGCGGGAGTGAGATGTTTCCAAGGATAATCTCAAATTTTTTTCAATCACATGTCGGAATCATGAGATAATTTTTCCTCCTCGAACCTCTACCCAGAGCCTCTGCCGATTATGACTGACTTAAGTCACTCGATGAGAAAAAATTTCTCACGATCCACTGGTCGACTTTTGGCACATTCGCACAATCATACTTTACAAATCCTGGTTTTAGTAAAATTCTAGGTATTTTAAATACCTTTTAGGCTCTTTTTTATACTTTCAAAATACGTTTACAATAATAAACACAACAATAGGTTATGTTAACTGTTCACACTTACAATAGCTGGCGACCATATTGATTCTCCCATCAACTGGACAACCGCGCTACTCAGACTGAATTATTTACGGCGATCCGCCTAACCAATCAGATTTTCCCGCAAAAATTCTAAAACTATATTTTGTAAACATTAAAAACATTAATAATAGATTTAATGCTCGCACGACGATTCATTATAATAAATTTAAAATTTAAAGCTTTTTCGGTTCTCAATCGTGTGCGAAACTATGAATGTTGCCGACGTTTCGTGAACATTGCAGTTCACTTCTTCAGGGCTGACCTGAAACATTCATAGTTTCGCACACTATTGAAACCCGAAAAAGCTTCAAATTAACAAAAATTTTTAATTAAAAAAAATCAAACATATTTTAAAAAACTTTCCCTTCGAAATTACATTCATTTTTTAGTGTTCTTTTAATTTAACTGTGAAAAAATTGAAAATATGCAAGAACCTCATTTTAGATTTTTCCTACAATGAGAATTTTTTTTTTTAATAAAATTTATCTTCAGTTGTTACACAACGAAACCACGAATTGTTCAAACAATGTAGTTTCTGTTGTCCCACCAAAGAATGACAGCTCTCAATCCTTTCTCTTCCGATAATTTAGTTTGAATATTGGCGCGCTCCGCTTCCCACCCTCTATTAGTACTTAAGCTATGCCACGTGCAGCGTGGCGAGCGGGCCCCGGGACGAGGTCCAATCCCGCGGTCAGTTCGTCGGTTGATCGACGACCGATACTAGAGATGGGACTCTCGGTAATCCGGCTACCGCGCAAGATTCGGCCTACTGCTGTACCTGCTTATCGAACACGTTACTGCCACTTTGCTCCCGACTATTCCGGCGGCCGGAATTATCCGGCGACAGTAATTCCGGCCGGATTTTTACTGCCGCCTGACAATCCCGCCAACACTACCTGAAACCCTTTTTTTGTATCTCAACTCTCAACCTTTTTTTTTTGCCTAAAGATTTTCTTTTCCTGATCCTACTATACGCCATTATACATATTAGATGCTCTAGATTCTAGAATCCCTAGAACATTAAAAACTTGAAATAGTTTTATTTACATAGTCTTGAATCTTTTTTAACTTGAAAATGATTAAGTTGTGGCTAATACATCCAAATTGAAACACTGAAAATTTAAATTTGCGCAATAGTGTAGAGAAGTTGGTATGATTCTATGGATATTTATAGTTAAAATGGATTTATTAAAAATAACCGAAAAGACTTCACCCGAGGCTCAGTTTACAGACAATTTTGGCAGCTTTTAACTCAGCTTTCATTCTCTCAATGTATTTAGGGAAAAAATGTTTAACTCCTATGTAATCAACATTAAAAGAACTCATATTCGTAATCAGTTACAAACTTACAACTATTAGGAAAGTAGAACTACAACTAAACTCCCTGAAGCTTGAAGTTCGTGATAGCACTCTTGAATATTCATCTTTGGTATAATAGGAGAATAGATTAAAAACTATCAAGTATTCATAATTCAAGATTTTATATGCATTCCAATTGTTCCTTTTAGGGAGTCCATCATTAATAATAACCTGATGGAATAAATATTATTTTATAGTAAATCAGTGAAAGAGCTAAGAAAGTGAAACACAACTATAAAAAGTATAAAAGATTTATTTAACATTGAATATCGTCAAGTCGAGTAGAGAGTAAATATTATACAAACAATTAAATATAAAATTATAAATATCGTAAAAATTGGAATAAATGTATACAATACTATTCTTTAAGCATTTAAAATCAATTCATATTGACTAATACAGTCATTAGCTGTTGTCGATATTCAAAAAATTGGCGGAATAGTACATTATTCCTAGATTTTCGTAAAATTTACATCGGATAATCAAGTGAAATAGGTGTACAAAATAAAATACATTTTTTTTATTTTCGATGTGAAATCACTCACGTGGCATTTTTTTCTGGAAAAGAATCCTGGAGAAAAAGAAGTCAATTCATAACCTCTTTTCAAAGCTTATAATTGATGCATTTATTAGTTTCAGAGA
This sequence comes from Andricus quercusramuli, assembly GCA_932178445.1. Lineage (NCBI taxonomy): Eukaryota > Metazoa > Arthropoda > Insecta > Hymenoptera > Cynipidae > Andricus > Andricus quercusramuli. Next base: position 92,539 of record CAKNXH010060341.1, read on the forward strand.
TTCGTTTTACGGAAAGTATTTACAATAGAAGTATGTCAAAAATTAAAAAAAATTTTTTTCAATTCTACCATAAATTCAATTAATTCCAATAGAATAAAAGATCTGCCCATAATTTTCAAGTAAAGCGATCTCGCTCTTGTATAAAGTTACAAGGTGCATTAAATAAAAATTTCATGGAAATAATGTTAGTGATAAGATGTACTATTTTCAAATCGATTTAATAGCTATATAACAAAATTGATGTGCCAATATCGTATGAAAATTCATATTTCATACATTGAAGCTTGTATAAAAAAGCCTCACAGGTTTTTCTGTTGCATCTGAATTTCTGAGAAACAGTGGATTTTTTGATACATTGTTATATATTTGTACGGTTTTCATGATTTATTTTGCAAAATATTGCTTTTATAATACATACATACTTATTCCACAGAAAAATGGTGTATTTCACAAAAAAAACACCTTTTTTTGTTTAACAATATTTTTTTGTTAGGTCATTATTTTTCGAAACAAATGCCCAGAAATGAGAATCACGCTGACCTTTCATGATTTTTGTCAAAAAACAAAGTATATCATGAGAAGTGTGCGTTTCAGAGCAAAATATTTCACAAAAAAAAATTAGGAAAATTGTTTCTGTGAAAAGTTTTTTCATGTAGTCAATAGTTTAATAGTGTCACTATGTTTTATGATGAAAATGAGAAGTTCCTTTTTGTTTTTCTAATTTATGAAGAAAGGTGTTGATTTTGCAGAATGCACATTTATAACAGGCTGAAATATCTTGGAAAACTACAACTATTTCGTGTTCAACATTTTGCATTTTTGTTCAAATTTTTCGCGATAAGTATTTAGGAAACAATTAAAGATAAGTATAAACAATAATTTTTCATGTTATCTAAATCGATAGATTGCGTATGCCGTAATCAATTTAATTTTTTATAGTTCATTTTTTATACCTGAATCATGAACAATCAGCGTGATTTTCATTTGTGGTCCATTTTGGACAAATAATCATTTTTGTAAAAAAAATTTCGGAGAAAAAATAGTTATTCTTGCGGAGACGCAATTTTTATGAGAAATGTTTTAATATAAAACCATTATTTTTTATAATAAATCATAGAAACCATGAGAATAGAGGTAGTTTAAAAAATTCGCTGTACCTGAGCAATTGAAATGCACAAAAAAGCCATTTTTTGTACAAGGTTGAATGTATGAATTTGGATCGCAGTATATTCCAGGGATAATGGACAACTACAATTATCCGATGAAGGATAATTTTTATCCGTCTCCAGAAAAAGCTAATCTGCCTCAACACAAAAATTATCCGACGTCGGAAAATTGTAGTTTTTAATTGTTAACATTTTCATCGTAAATTTGATGGAAAGTAGCTGTTTCATATAAAAGCAAAACAACGGCTTCACTAAAATTATTTTCATTCAATTTTTATTTTGTTAACTATACTTTCAAACTTTAAATAAAAGCAAGATCGCTGAAATTGAAAATTTGAAATGGACAGCTCTTTTAATTTTGGTGAAATTTGGAAAATTTATACATGGAGAACCTTAAAGAATGCCACAATTGTATGGCAAATACCTTTTCTAAAACTAACTCTGAAATCAATGAGTTTTAAACTCTGAAATCGGTTTTGAGTTAGCTTCTTTATGCAGGCTTGAAAGGTTAAGTAAATGGTCGAAAAAAAATTTTCCAAACAAGTTTTTTTTCGAAGTTATAATTTGAAAAATGAAATACTTCCTTTTTTAGAGTTCTGGGCACCCTTTACCCAAAAAAAATAACCAGCTAAGTTCGCTCAGAATTTTGACTGCAATTTGAAAAAATCTTCAGAATTACGAATATATAAAATATATATTGTATGTAAAGGTAATTACTACGTAACTATATTACTATTACCAAATAAATGTATCTCATGTATGATAGGTTTTAAAAGATTACAGATTATATCATACACGTTACCCAGTTCACACAATAACAAAAGAATTATAACAGAGGAGTAAGAAATAATGAAAGTGTTTTAGAATTAATTGCAAGACAACAATTTTTTTTAGTTTTAATATAGTATGATGACGCCAAAAACTTGAGTTGTTGATAAAATTTTCGACATTTTCGTTTGAAAAAATCAATTTTGACCAAAATTCTGATTTCGACAACAATTACTACTTTCGCATCAAGCGTACCAAATTTTCTTTACATAAGTCCGATTTTTACAAATATTTTATAAAATGAAACATTGGCAAAATTCAGCTTTGCCCAAAAATTGATTTTTCGAATGTTTCTCGGTCTCTTTTGTAAAAAGTTTCTAAAGGAGTGAACGTTTTTAACAACATTGTTCCGCAGATGTTGCTGTTCGCAAGAAACTTTTTTTTATAAAAACAGTTTCTTAAAAAAATGAAAAGAGAGTAACGTACTTCATGGGTCATTGAGGACTGCAATCTTAATCTCTACATCTAGAGTCTACAAAGGATTTGTAAGCTGTTGGTTCAATTGCCTAAGTTCCTACTTCCTAGGTATAATTAACCCATTGATACCAGATTGAAAGCGTTCCTATCACATATCAGTCTTCGCGTAAACTTTTGTGGATGTACAAACGTAATTAAAGCAGTATCAGTAAAAGGACCTAAGTGTCGAAAGTGAGATGTCCTTTCTAAACAGAGAAAAATATTATTCTTCATAAGTAAAGTTTCAAATCTTACGATCGGTTTGCATTTGCAGGGTTCAAGCTAAAATTATTTCCGAAGTAAGCATTAGGTAATCTGAGTGATCTGGTAGCATTGTCATCATACCATTTTTCCAAAACAGTATTTACATCTCCAGAATAAGATCTACACGTGAACGTTTTGACTCCATTTTTTAACTGGAAAACGCTCATTATTTAATGAAAAAGACAAATTCCATTTCAAAACAGGCAAAGAGGTCCAGCTTATGTCGTCAGAATAATTTTGTACTTCAGTATTTCATTCTATAGTGAAAATAAAGGAACACGTAATCGTCAGTTTGAGCACAAAGTTTTTTTTTTTTTTTTTTTAAGCATTTTCTACAATCATTTGAAGATTATGAGCGAAGAACGAACACTCGAAAAATGACAAATCGGAATATGTAGTACATATTCCCGGAGTTTTTTTCTTGGTAAAGCACTGATGCTTCACATTTACCCGGCGTCATGCGGGTTGGGTCTGCGAGACCCGGCACATTTTATTTTGCTTGAAGTTCGGTTACTATGCGTGCGACGTTGCTGTTCTTCTCAGTAGCTGGAGCTAATGAGTCGTTCTAAGCGTTGCAGGTAGCACATTAGTCTAGTGGCGAGCGTACTGAGAGTTACACGTGCACAAAGTTGAAAAAGGTCTCGAGATCCGACCCTGCATTTGGTGTAACAATTTTGCGACATTGCGTATACATATGATTTTAATTCTTTACAATGTACACTGACTGTTCACAAATTTTCAGCTCGCAAATTGTCGCAGAAGTGCTCCTGCCCCCCGCCACTGCGACCCCTCTCGTCCACGCTCAATAGCAACGGCTCGGAATGACCTCGAACGGTCATTATTAATATGATTAAAACATAATATCATATGATATTTCTCTTTTATTTATTTACATGAATACCTAAAAAAATAAACCGGAATACATATTTCCTTTTTTATTAAAAAAGTACTGGTATAATTCAAATCTAATAAGCGGGTCTATATGACCCACCCCTACGCCCGTGTAACACGTTTCCACCCACATGACGCCGGGTTGAAAAAATAATTTTTGAAAAAAATTGAAATTGATTTTTCTTTGGAAATGATAAAAGGACAGTTTGATTTTTGGCTGAAATCGTAACAAAAAAAAAAGTATTCTGCATTGTTTCGTTATTTACTACCGCACTGCATTGCAACGAAATAGTTGAAGTTTTAACTAAATAGTTAAATTTTCAAGGCAATTAACAAGAAGAATTGTTTCAAAGTCAGTTTAGTTTTTAACAAAAAAGTTAGGCAAAAAGTTTAGTTAAATCAATTTTTAAGAAACCAGTTCAATTTTCAACCAAGTAGCTAAATTTGTGACCCAAGAATATAAATTTTCAACAAAAAAGTTGTATTCTGCAGAAATTAGTTGAATTTTAAGCCAGGAAAGATGAATTTACAACCCGAAATGACGAATTAAAAAAATGCATTTTTAACCAAACACTTACATTGAAAACCAAATGGTGGAACTGTGAAGCAAAAGAAACGAATTTACGATGAAATAGTTACTTTTTTGTATTAAATACTTGAATTTAAAGCTGAAGAGACCAAATGCTTTGAAGACAGTTGAATTGTTCACCAAAAAAGTTACTTTTTAATAAAGAAAAATGAAGTTTTAACCAAAAAAAGATCAATTTTGAAGGAAATAGTTACATTTCTAACCAAAAAGGAGAATTTTCCACAAGAAAGATTAATGTTCTACCAAAAAGACCTTTCAACCAAAAAATATAACTTTTTGACAATAACAGATGACTATACAAAATAGTTGAATTTTAAAATAAAAAAGATCAATTTTCACCTCAGGATATTGATCGATCTGTTTCAAATTGGAGACAGGTTAAAATGCACCGAAAATGAAACTTTTCATTGCTACGCTATTTCTGATTTTTAATGTTATTTTTTTTAACCCACCCTATTGCTTACTCCATTTCAACCCACTGTAGGTGTTTTCAAGGGAATTCAAGTGACTTTAAGAGAACTCCTGTGAATTTATTTTACTTTAAGTTACTTCAAGTGACTTCCGAAATGTCAACAGAATTCACTGACTTGCAGGAGAATTCAAGTGACTGCAATTGACATGAAGTGAATAAAAAGACATCTCGATTTTAGCATGACTTAAAATGAAATAGTCCAATATTTTCTCCTGTAGCGTGATGAAGGTTTATGGCCTGAAATTGCTTTTCGTCCTACGAAGGTTGTGATGATAAATTAGGATTCTAGATGACTCTTTCGAGATATGCATCTGAAAAAGATTTACACGCAATTTATTTTTACAGCCTTAGGAAAGGAGGTCTTCAATTGACTGATCTACTGATTACTGGAGGGTAATATTTCTGCAGGGTCTAAGAGTCTACGATTTACGACCTAACGTCGCTAAACTTCAAATTTTTCGAAACTTTTCAGGATCTCCTATTTTATTGACACTGACTTAATGTTACAGTGACTTTTTATATATTTGACTACCTGAGTACCTGCACTTCTGCACCTTCAGCAGAAACTCACCATCAGTCTAGTGCAGAAGCTTGAATAAGAAACATCTTCATAGTGCATAATGCGTAGACAGAATTAGTGATACAGTGAAGTTTTTTAAATATTTCTATCTTTCACAAAATGTGTGAAAAAGGGAATGATGCGTGGAGTTTATTTCAATGTATTGAACGGCACGAAGACTGTTTAAAAATAAAGTGTAGTTTATTTAACACCGAATTCATCGTATCTCGGAATGGTTATGAAAAAGCAAACTGCCCTACAAAGTTTGTATTCAATCGAATCCTTGATTGGCTGCATGAATCCCAAGAATTTGAGACTACTACTTTTTCTTCACAGCCATATTGGGATATAAATCATCCACACGCCGTAAGACTTCATTACGCTATTGGAGAAATTATTGCATTAGATAATGAGCCTCTGTCGGTAGTTGAAAAAAGAGGATTCAAAAGATTGATGGGTAAAACTTCACCTAAATATAAAATACAATCTCGGAAATATTTGACAAAGAAGATTCTACCAGACATATATAACAGAGTTGCAGAAAAAGTGAAGATTATTTTATCTAAAGTAAAGTGGATTTCATTAACGTCAGACTTGTGGACCTGCACAGAAACTCACTTCAGTTTCATCAGTTTAACTGAACACTGGCTAGCCGAGAATTTTCAGAGACAGAGCGCTGTACTAAATATACAAGTATTTCGTGGCAGTCATACGGGAGTAGCAATATCGAATAAATTAACAGACATATTATTATATTGGGGAATTGAAAAAAATCACGTACATTTGTTGCTGCGTGATAATGCTGGAAATATGTCTAAAGGGTGCAGATTGTGCGATATTGCCAGTGAAGCCTGCGTTATACATACTATTCAATTGGTTATTAAGTCTGCATTCAACTTGAACAAGGATGTCCGCACATTGTTGAGCAAGTATAAAAAGATTTCGAAGTATTTTCATAAATCTTCACCAGCGAATGCAAAATTAGTTCAAATTCAAGAAAATTTAAACTTAGTGATTAAGAAGTTAAAGCAAGATGTTTCCACTAGGTGGAGTTCTACGTTTTATTTAATTGAACGTTTTTTGGAATTGGAGAATTGTCTTGATTTATTCGCTGCTGCTGAAGATGATGATTCAAAAACTTTGTCATGTGCAGAATGGGAACTTTTGGAAGAGCTAACGAATCTTCTTCAACTATCTGAAGAAGTCACGAAATCGTTCAGCTCTAATGATTCATGCATATCCGAAGTTATTCCAACAATAAATACGTTGAAGCTATGCTTGTCTAAACAAGATGTCAGCCCAACATTGATCCCCTTCAGAAAAACTTTAGAGGTTGAATTGGAAACGCGATTCCAAGAGCTGGAAAGTAATATGAATTTTGTAATGGCCACGTTCTTAGATCCACGTTTTAAAACTGTTTTTTTTTTTTTTTTTTTTCTAAAAAACTGTTTTGAAGACATTCAGGAATGCATACAAGCGTCATTAACAGAAACAAGCATTGATCAAGAAGATGACAACGAAACAGGTTCAATTCCTCTGAGAACTTATACGACAGTTTTTAAGAAATTCTGTCAAGGGCGTAATCAAAAGGATTACCTACAGAAAGGATTGAAAGGAAATTGAACTGAATATGGGACAATCGCTTATCCCGAGAAAATCATCTCCATCAAAGTGGTGGGAGAAAATGAGAGGAATATTTCCACATATAAGTCAATTAGTGTATCTTTACCGTTCGGCACCATCAAGCAGCATTTATAGTGAAAGAATCTTTTCGGAATCGGGTAACATTTCTGATGATAAGCGCAAAAATCTGCTGCCAACGAACTTGGAGTTATTGACTTTCCTGCATCACAATTTACCATTGGTAAATTACAACTATTAGGTAAGTTGAGGACATTCCGTAGAAAATATTATTAATTTCTCATTGTCTGATCGTTGAAATAACTTTGCTGTAATAATTAAGTGCTTTTGAGGTTACGGGTCATCGTCAAATGTGGGGCATTATCCTCAAGTGCACCCACTTAAAAAGTGAAATTTTTCCGATCACTATTGTCTATTTTGGGCATATTTTCGATATCAAAAATTAAAATTAAATTTTTGACTGGTAAAAATGATTATTTAGAGTGTACAACATTGGTTCGCGTTCGCAAGCGCTATTGGGTGTCCGGAGCACGTCACTCTTATTTTCGAGAATGAAAAATTTAGTTTTACTTTTTAATCTCATTTCAGGTTACAAAAATTTAAAAAAAGGGTCCTTTTTAAAAATATGTCAAATGCAATTATGACCTTTGTTTTTACAGGTCAAACATTCATATGTAAAAAAAAAGATTCTATCCAATGAAAAAGACGTGCAAACCCCTATTAAAATTGTAGTATAAACATTCATGAATTTCTCTTATAAGAGTTGAAAATCGCTCAAACAGACTGCTATTTAATATCGAAGCGTTCTTTTTAGTAAAACAGGGGGGGGGGGGGATATGCACTTCCTTCCAAAAAGTCAAATTTATTCCTCAATTTTATATTTTGTGGTAAAAGATTCATCTTGTCAAAAATTACAAAAATAAACAAAATCTACGAAAGTCGAAAAATTTTCACGCCGTCCCCGTCGGTTAATATTTATTCACATGATACAATTTTTCTGGATACCCCTGATGTATAATGCCCCATATTGCTGGATAAAATTATTAATTTCACACATACGTTAATGTTATATAACAGTAAACAATTATCACTATTATTACGTGACATTCTATATAAAAGGTCCCGTAATGCTCCATATTAATTTACCGTACTATACATTGAAAGATTAGTTCAAAAGGCTGAAGTCAGAATGAAAGAAATTGTAAAAAGAATCATTTTTCCCCCGTTTTTAATCTCTACTTTTTAAATCTTTACATTGTTCTGCTTGGATTTTTTAATGGATTTTGCAATTTTCGGGTCACACAACCATTCCTAAACAATCAAATTCATATCCTTCACAATGACATTCTTTGATGTCTGAAAAATCTCTGAAAATATATATTGTATACACTCAGCGAAAACGTTGCCTTCAAACAAAAGCATCTTTATTTTGCCTGTTTTGTTTTCAATTTGAATTTGGAACCACTTGAATAACTTTTTTGCACTAACAGAAATATTCAGCTGCAAGGTTAACTTAAGTTTCTCGCAAAAGGATAATGTTTGCTGGAAAAATATTTCTTTTTGAAACAAATGAAATTACTGTTAATATTTTCCAAACTTCTTTCGAAATGTGAAGTCTGAAGTCTGCACATGAGAAACTTCATAAATTCATGTAGTTCTTGTGGGTGAAAAATTTTCAATGCTTGTGTGTAACTGACGAAAGTACGATTTCAGTTATGTATAAGTCACCTTCATTACTTCGCTTTTAAATCCATTTTTCATTAATACTTCTTTTA
>CAKNXH010060341.1:101279-121482 GCA_932178445.1 Andricus quercusramuli
GAGGAAATGGCTCGAATTTGATATAGGGCTTGAATTTGAGCCACATGGATTTCTGGAAAACTAAAACATGTACTAGGTTGCTAACAGTGAGAACTGAACGCACTTAAGTGTATTGGAAAATAGTGACAGTTTCACTGTTTCATTCGCTTTACAAAAAGTGTGAGATAGAGAAATAAAAAATCGGATATCAGGAGTTCATTCCAGGGAAGTCTTAAGTGTTTATTCATCATCTCGGGAATGTAGTTTTTCCAGTAAATGTTGTATGTAGTAGTGAAGTAGGGCCAGTATAATAGTTTTGCTTGGTAGATGTGGAGATGCTTATGTCTAGGGGTTATGCTTTTTAAACATGAACATTTTGTACCGGGTATCTCTATTTTGATATACCATGGGTGGCTTGAATTTTATATACCAGAAAATCACACTTAGACATTATTCAGCACCCTGAATGTTAAAAAAAATGGGTTCATGTATTCATGCACGTATGTGTGTGTATGTCTGTGCTTGTTTAGTGTGGATTCATGTGATCCTAACAATGACGAGTGTAGTGTGTATACTAACGCTTATTGTCCAATTTGTCTTCTTTGCAGATTTCAGAATGTCAAATACCAGATTCGATTATACTTTGTATCATCCTAAATAATATTATTAAATATTTTCATATCGGAAACTTGCTTATTTTTCATGTATTTCGATGTTTTTATAGGTATATCAAATTAGAGCCACCATTTACCGATTTTCGAAAAACTCGTTTTTTGGAAAATCTTTATTTAAAAAAGACTTGTTGATGATATGAAAAAATCAATGAAACCATCAGAAAGGTTATTAAGTAACCTTTCGAATGACCTATTGTTGGTCGAATTTCGGTTCATAGAGTCCCGGCAATCTATCGAAAAGGAGTTGGTATATCAAATTCGAGCCCTTTCCTCTATATATATTAATATTCATTCATGACTTGTGCAGTAAAAATAATTATTACATTTCAGGTAAATAAGAAGAAATGCATCATCAATTTTCCTGTTTAAACGACAAGGATTGTACTGTGAGGAGTATCCGTCACTTTATCGCAGATTTGTAGTCATTAACACATAATAAAAAGCATTATTGTAATTTGAAAATAGTACGTGAATGCAAATATGTGTACGATCATACATTATATTGAAAATCAGCTGTTTAAAAATTTTATCAATAAATATTCATAAGCGTATTTAAAGATACAAGAAACTATATTATGATCGTTCGAATTACTAACAGTTAAAAATTACAACAGTTTTTACAGTGAAATAAATTTGATAAAACTAATTTCTTTGTGCCAATGACGGCATAAACAACCAAATTTTTTTTATATTCAGTGGGTTCAGTAACAAAGAAATGCAAACATAGTTCTGAAATTTCAGCGAATAATAAGGAATATACCAAAGCATTGACGTCTCATAGTGACATGTGAGTTTATGTATTTATGTCTTGTAAAGAAAAATGTTTTCAAAGATAATTTTGTTCGAAAATAAAAATTGAAATGCACGACACTTCGATGACTCAATATATTCTCCATTATTTCTGGAAATTTCAGTTTTATGAATGTATTTTTTTAGCGGTATATGATAAATAATTTTCATTAAGGCCTATTCCGCTTTTTTTGGTGTTGAAAAAATTTTTTTATTACAAAAAAATTTTTGCCGACATGTTTCAACCTGAATTCAGGTCCTTTTCAAGGCATAGTCTAGAATAAAGTCTGGAATAAAAACTTTTTATTTTCGAGGGGGAAAAAAGATTTGTTAAAATTTACCTCACCCCCACCCCTACAGGAGGCAGGGGTGGGGGTAACTTTGTAATTTCAAATGGCAACCCCCATTTTTTATCACAGATTCAGATTCTCCTTTACGAAATACGTAAGTTTTATTCGGAAAATTTGTTTCGATTCGCGATAGATAGCGCCGCAATTACGAAAAATGAAATTGTTGACACTACTTTTAGCTCTACCCAGGAATAACGACGCGGACGTAGTAGCTGTCTATTCCCTTCGGGATGCTTAATTTCGGTGAGTCCCCTTGCCTCTCACCATCCATCGGGGTGCTTGAACTTTTGGCAACGGGACAGTAAAAGTTATAAAACTGTCGAAAATCATTCCCGAATGCAGTTGGTTGACGACAGTCGATTTTGGATGTAGACATTACATATCATCGAGTCTCCACTGTCTACAATCCTCGACCTCATTCCGGCCGAGCGATAACCGCGTCTGTTCGTGCTTAACGTTTATTCATTAGGAAGGTTGATTGTGTTCATTTGATTTGGGTGTGTTGGTTGCTTTCGTTTGGGTTATTGTTGTTGGTCACGTTCGTTTGAGTTGGTTTGGGTGTCGTTGTATTTCCTCATTACCTTACTTCATTACTTTTACAATGGAAATTCTATTTCAGCAACAGAAGATTGAAATGATTCTCATTTATGGAGAAAGTGGCAGGAATATCAATGATGCTCTCACGCTTTATGCTCAACGCTTTCCAGAAAGTGTTCCTTCACGCGCTTCTTTTTACCGGGTTGTCCGAAACTTCATCACTGACGGAAGTGTACAACCGAAAAAAAGGAAGCGTCAAGTAACAGTTACTGGAGTTGATAATGAAATTGCAATTTTAGCTGCAGTCACTCATGACCCTCATGTTAGTACTCGACAACTAAGCCGCGATTCCGAAATGTCTCTGTCCAGTGTGTGGAAGGTATTAAAACGTAATAATTATCATCCGTGTCATATTTCACTGCATCAAGAACTTCATGGAAATGATTTTCAGAACCGAGTGACATTTTGTCAATGGGCGGTTCAGCAGATACAAGGAAACCCGAATTTCTTTTTTCTAGTACTCTTCACAGACGAGTCGTCTTTCACAAACCATGGTAACGTTAATCGGCACAACATGCATTATTGGAGTGTGGAAAATTCACATTGGTTGCGTGAAGTTGAGCATCAGCGTCCATGGTCCGTGAACGTTTGGTGTGGAATAATTGGAGATCAACTTATCGGTCCGTATTTTATTGATGGAAATTTGAACTATGAAAAATATTGTGACTTTTTAGAAAATCAACTTCCAATATTGCTGGAAGACCTAAGCTTGGAAGTGCGACACAACATGCGGTTTCAACATGACGGTTGTCCAGCACATTATGCGGCAATCGCGAGGGTAGTACTCAATCGCGAATTCAATGGACGATTAATCGGTAGAGGAGGTCCAGTAAATTGGCCTGTCAGATCGCCAGATCTTACGGCGCCGGATTTCTATTTGTGGGGTTATCTAAAGAATCGCGTGTATCAAGAAGTGCCCACAATTCGTGGTAACATGATCGAGCGAATCAGGTCTGCTTGTGCACAAATATCACCAGACACAATTCGCAGTTGTGTGGAATCCTTCAAAGCTCGTATTAACAAGTGCATCGAAGTGCGAGGACACCATTTTGAGCACTTATTGTAAAATAATTAATCGAAATCAAGCATCCCTGTGGTGAGAGGCAAGGGGACTCACCGAAATCAAGCACCCCGATGGATGGTGAGAGGCAAGGGGACTCACCGAAATTAAGCACCCCGAAGGGTATAGACAACTACTACGTCCGCGTCGTTATTCCTGGGTAGAGCTAAAAGTAGTGTCAACAATTTCGTTTTTCGCAATTGCAGCGCCATCTATCGCGAATCGAAACAAATTTTCCGAATAAAACTTACGTATTTCGTAAAAGAGAATCTGAATCTGTGATAAAAAATTGGGGTTGCCATTTGAAATTACAAAGTTACCTCCATCCCTACCTCCTGTGGGGGTGGGGTAAATTTTAACAAATCTTTTTTCCCCCTCGAAAATAAAAAGTTTTTATTTCAGACATTTTTTCCGTAGCATGCGTATTTTTTGAGATATTTCGTTGTCTCAAGTTAAAAAAAACACCCTTATATATTGTCGTTGTTTACCTAATTAAAGTAAGAAAAGAAAAACCGCAGAAGATTATGTTGAGTATTTCAGTATCCTTAACATTTTTTTTATAAAAAATAATTTAGCTCTCTTGTAAAAATTTTTAAAATTTTTAAAAAATGTGAAAATTTCAAAAACGTATCATTTACGGTATAACCTTAAAAATCCCATTTGAAAACATAAATTAGTTATGAACGAGTTAGATTATTGATCTAAAATGTTGTTTTAAGTAATTAAGTAACAGTTTTATAAACTTACAGGAAAAGTTCCTTGAGACTATATAATTAATAACCTACATTTTGCAAAAAAAATTGCGGTCGACGCGCTTCAATCCATTCAAAAACTCATGACAGTTATAACGATACTAATAGTTGATTTAGAGGTTAGGTTATGCATGTTTATATATATGTGACTAAAAAAAGCCGCGTAGAATTCAAATTGAGTTGCGTCTTTATTTTTATTTTAGAATGTGAATATTGGAAATAAGTTTATTGTGAATATTTTTAAGACCTTGGATGTTTGTTTTAAAATTAACTGTATTATTGTTATGTTAAATATGTATCATTATTATTAAAAATTTAGAGTAAAAATTGCAAAAATTGATAACTTATCATTTACGGTATAACTTAAAAAATTCTTATTTGAAACAGGAATTATTTATGAACGAGTTAGTTTATTAATTTAAAATGTTGTTTCTTGTAAATTTATAAAAAAGATTCCTTGAGATTATGCAATTATTGAATTACAATTTGTACTAAATTATGGTTAATGAATTTTGGTTGAAACAAAAAACTACTTGATAGTTATAATTTTAATGTGACTAAAGAAAGACCCCGTGAAATTCAAATCAAGTTATGTCTCTATTTTTATTTTGGAATGTGAATATTGGAAATAAGTGAATTATAAATATTGCTAAGACCTTGGATGTCTGTTCTGAAATTAACTGTATTATTGTCACGTTGAATATGTATCATTTCCAAGAGATTGCGTTTGTCTTCATTTGGTTCAAATTCAAGAATTGAAACATTATTAATGTCAAAATCGAAAGTATGTGAGTATTCATAAGCGTGTTTTAACAACTAACCAAAATATACAATTTAATAACAATTTAAAATTAAACTCAGAAATGAAAAAATTCATATTTTTACCATATATTGCAGGTTATGACGAATGTCTTTTTAGAATTTTCAAAAAAATGTAACATGCAATTAGTTTTTTCAGTTGAACAAAAATTCAATACAATATTATTTCGAAGTACTAAAAATAAAATAGAAAAAGGAAAAAAATGCAACTGTGTTTACAGACATACTTGTAAAAATGGTAAAAAAAACTATACTGGCCAAACTAGTAGACCATTATATCTAAGAAATAGAGAACATGAAAGATCGATTGATAATAATCTTGAAAATACAGCTTTAGCAAAACACGCTTATGAATACTCACATACTTTCGATTTTGACATTAATAATGTTTCAATTCTTGAATTTGAACCAAATGAAGACAAACGCAATCTTTTGGAAATGATACATACTCAACGTGACAATAATACAGTTAATTTCAGAACAGTCATCCAAGGTCTTAGCAATATTTATAATTCACTTATTTCCAATATTCACATTCCAAAATAAAAATAGAGACATAATTTAATTTGAATTTCACGCGGTCTTTTTTTAGTCACATATATCTATTAGTAAAAATATAACTATCAAGTAGTTTTTTGTTTCAACCAAAATTCATTAACCATAATTTAGAACAAATTGTAATTCAATAATTGCATAATCTCAAGGAATATTTTTTATAAATTTACAAAAAACACTTTAAATTAATAAACTAACTCGTTCATAAATAATTTCTGTTTCAAATAAGAATGTTTAAAGTTATACCGTAAATGATACGTTATCAATTTTTGCAATTTTTACTCTAAATTTTTAATAATAATGATACATATTTAACATAACAATGATACAGTTAATTTTAAAACAAACATCCAAGGTCTTAAAAATATTCACAATAAACTTATTTCCAATATTCACATTCTAAAATAAAAATAAAGACGCAACTCAATTTGAATTCTACGCGGCTTTTTTTAGTCACACATATATATATATATATATATATATAACCATGCATAACCTAACCTCTAAATCAACTATTAGTATCGTTATAACGGTCATGAGTTTTTGAATGGACAATCATTAATCTAACTCGTTCATAAATAATTTATTTTTTCAGATGGGATTTTTAACGTTATACCGTAAATGATACGTTTTTAAAATTTTCACATTTTTTTAAAAATTTTACAATTTTTACAAGAGAGCTAAATTGTTTTTTATAAAAAAAATGTTAAGGATGCTGAAATACTCAACATAATCTTCAGCGGTTTTCCTTTTCTTACTTTAATTAGGTAAACAACGACAATATATATATGTATATACATATAGATCAGGGGTCTCCACAATCGACTAGTGCAGCGTGACCCAGGATCGCTCCACCTGTTTCAAGATCCACCATTTTTTTTCGAAGGAAAACTGAGAGAAAATTTATGTCCTCTCGGGAAAAAATCCCTGTTGGAAGGGCTCAGTTCTGAAATTTGAACATGGAGGACCCTTATTTTTCAAAGGGTTTCAAGCGGCTCGAATCAGGTAAAGGATTTTGACAGTTCTGGGTCAGAGCTTGGTAGATCCGACCTACTGGCCTGGGATCGCTAGTAGATACAGGATCTACTTTTGGAGACCCCTGATATAGATTGAATAATCTCCATTTTATAATTTTTTTGACACATGTATTTTTCCTTCTAGACTATGCCTTGAAAAGGACCTGAATTTAGGTTGAAACATGTCGGCAAAAATTTTCTTGTAATAAAAAAAATTTTTCAACACCAAAAAAAGCGGAATAGGCTTTAATGAAAATGATTTATTTCAGTTTTATATTCACATTTATCTCTTCATAAACATGAATTACGGTTTTAATTTATCACCTAAAACCATAGACATTAATTGAAATATTGAGAAAAAGCATGGAAGGGAGTTTGTTTACATATTATTTGAAATTTTGAAACTTTGAAATAACCTTAATATTAAATTTTTCTATTATTCAAATATTAAAAACTGTATATAATTCTATAATTATTTGATTTTAGTTCATTCACTGCTGCTAAATTCTAATTTTTAATAATGCTTTTAATCTGTAGTTTGTCGTTTTTCTTCAGTCTGAAATTACGAATTCTAAATATAAGCCGATATTTAAGCTGATATAGAAAAAACTATTCAGGTATAGACCCCTCGAACGACAGATGCACATGTGCGCTTTCATTGTTGAGTCGGAAGTCAATCCGGCCGGAATTCTACCGAAACTTGACGGATTAATCCGGCCGATCATAGGTCCGGTCTACTGCCACTCCGGCAGGCAGAATTGTACCGTTCGGGTACACGGCCTAATCAGTAGGTTTCGGTAGAGCAGTGTTATACTGTTCACTCGTGGAACAGGAGGTTCAACAGACAGTAGGCTGTAGGTATCATACTGCTCGTCCCATCTCTAACCGATACCTAGTGAGCATCTCGCTCCGCCTACAACACATGTCATCCGATTGCGTGTTCCTCAGTTCGCGGACAGCTTCGCTACTCAGTGCCTTTTCTGTCCGGTAGTTATAGCGTTAGTCTTCTTTGTAAGTGCGGTTTCTTTTTTTTCGGAATGAACCCTTCGATCCTTCTTCGCCTCTAGAAGGAAATAAAGACGACTTTTGATTGACAACAAAGTTCAGTGTTTTTCGTTATTGGGTGGGAACCCTCATCCCAAAGACTCTAAGTATCTTAGTTGAATCAGGGGGGGCCCCCCCCCCCCCCCCAGTTCGTTTTTCTTCCTTATTTTCTTTGGTGCCTTCTGGCTCTGAATAACGGGATCCCATCTCACGATCCTCTCTGTAGGGTCAGAGAATCATTTAAATATACTAAACTTGCCCCCCTCTCACGATCCTTGCCGTAGGATCGTAGATAAATTGTCTTCCGCCTCTTAACCTCGAGATCCCTTCTCACGATCCTCACTGTAGGATCGGAGAACGATTTAATCGTAATTCAACCCTACCCCCTTCTCACTATCCTCACCGTAGCATCGCAGACTAATCGCACATTGGCTTTTAATCTCGGGATTTAGATAATCTGCGGCGCATTAGAAAATTGGGGTTCAAAATGATCCAGAGCCTACAGTTTTCATCCGACTTCATCTTTCTTTTTTTTAAATTGAAGCTAATTAAATTTTTAAGAGGTCTGTCAAGGCCGATTTCGCAAAAAAGGCTCTGTTTGTTTATTATTTAAGTCGCAAAATGCCAAAAAACCATAATTTTCCATATTTGAGCTGCCTGTTCTGTATTATTTATTGATATTACCTCAAAAAGGTGAAAAACTGATAGATTTGCAATCGGTTAACAAATCCTGATAACTTAGATGAAGTTCCTGCAATCCGTTCAATTGTTATAAACAAATTTATGAAAAAAATCGATTTTTGCTATACATTGAAGCCTTGAAGCTCTTTTCATCACGTTTTTTCCCGCGAAATCTAGTAAAATCAATGTTTCACGAAAATCAAACACTTAAGTATTATTTGTTTGATTGTTATAAACAAATTTCATAAACAAATTTAATAAATAAGCGCTTTTGGATATATAAAATGCATTTTTTTCTGCGCAATCATTAGTTTTGCCTTCAAAAATGAAAATTTTATGACAGAAATGGACAATCAACAATATTTATCATTTTTATAAACAATGCTGATTAACAAATGCATTAAACGGTCACTCTTTGATGGAAAAAATCCATTTTTTTTACATAATTGTTTATTTTATCCCTAAATTAAAATTCTGATGGAAGAAACTGATATTTCACAATAGTTTTCATTGTTATTAACAATTCTGATCAACAATTGCATTTAATAGTCGCTTTCAAATAGGAAAAATCTCTTTCTTGCTGAAATGTTTATTAGATCATGAAAAATGAAACACCTACGAAATATACTGACATCCAACAAAATTTCCCACTGTTATAAACAATCTTGATCAATTAATTCTTAAAATAATTCTTTCGTATAGAATGAATCTGTTTTTTGGGTTCCGGAACAGAAACAAATGAAGAACGAAACAACTGACAATCAAGAGACACAAACGATTTGCAGTTGTTCCGTTTTTCACTTGTTTCGGTTCTCACATTTTTCTCGTCACTTAATGTTCAATTGCTACGCTTGTTTTTTTGGAAGGAGATTGAAAAGTTCAAGCACGTATCCATTGGATTTTTGTGTTTTCCCGACTTACATTATTTACGACTTTAGAGTCGAAATAGTAAGGATTATTTCTCATAAAGTGCAGATTTGTGAATACTTTGTTTTCGTGTTCTTCCGGTGATACTATGGAGTTTCATCAGTTGTAAGTTTCAAATCATTCCTTCATAAGTTTCAATCGAAAACCTTATTTTGAATATAATTCATTTTTTCTAACAATGAATGAATTCTGAAGCAAGTTCTTTGTGATTTTCTGATCATAAGTTACTATAAAGATAGAGGAAAACTTCTGAGCTATATCAAAGCCAATAACGATATCAATGACGAATGTCTGAAGGCAATCGAAGATAAGTTATCTTATTTCATGTCCACATTTGAACAAAAGTGGAAAAAAGCTTTTTACGACATAACATTCAGGGCCAGGAATGCGGAATGGCTGCTTTCAGATTTCTCTGTTAAATTCGTTGGAGTTTGTTCCGGCAGAAGACCTTCAGATGATTTCGAGAACCATAGACATTATCATTTTATGCGTGACTTTGCAACGATTCCGACTTCAACCGAAATTAATTGTTGTTCGTTTGAGTTTATCGATTTCTCCTTGAATCTGCTTTACCTCAGAGATGGTAGTCTCCTTCGTTTCCTTCACGTAGCGGAATCGCATGATTTGACAAAGTCTTGATGACCCAGGATGTGGATTTTTCCAAATCGCCAAACATCTACCAGTTTCCGTGTCTGTCATCTCCAATACTAGCGGTACCATCGAAAAAATTAGGATGCTTGCATCAGATTTACTAGGATCAGTGAAATACTGGTTGTATGGATTATAACCTGATGTCCCATCACATCCATATTTTGAAGTTAAAGACATTGAAACATTAGGTCTGTCAATTAAATTTGGTGATATGATTCCAGGTATTTCCATCAAGCGAGAAACTGTGTGATCCAGCACAGCTTGCAGGTTAATACTCACACCCTCTTCCGTTATGATAATATGAGATTCTGGGTGGTAGCACCTTTTTTTGGCATCTGCTAGGCTTCTGTAAGGTGGGTAGATATCAGCTTTTTTAGCTTTCGCTTGGATACGAATAACTTCATACTGTTTTTCACTCAATTTTGCGTCTTAAATCAGTGCTAATGCCTCATTATCAGTGTAGCGTGTAATTCCTCCTACTTCTGAACATGATAGTTCATCAGGTAATTCATCGTGTTCATCATCGTCATTTGACATAAGTTTACTCATGTCATTAGCGATTTTAGTTTTACCAGAAGATCGCAAAATGCTCAGGAATGCACTCTGTGTTTCAGAGTCAGAATAAAATTCCCGAATTTTGAGCAGTTTTCGTCTCTTAGTTGATTTTGAACTATTCTCGTAATCATCTGAAGGTCTTCTGCCGGAACAAACTCCAACGAATTTAACAGAGAAATCTGAAAGCAGCCATTCCGCATTCCTGGCCCTGAATGTTGTTATGTCGTAAAAAGCTTTTTTCCACTTTTGTTCAAATGTGGACATGAAATAAGATAACTTATCTTCGATTGCTTTCAGACATTCGTCATTGATATCGTTATTGGCTTTGATATAGCTCAGAAGTTTTCCTCTATCTTTATAGTAACTTGTGATCAGAAAATCACAAAGAACTTGCTTCAGAATTCATTCATTGTTAGAAAAAATGAATTATATTCAAAATAAGGTTTTCGATTGAAACTTATGAAGGAATGATTTGAAACTTACAACTGATGAAACTCCATAGTATCACCGGAAGAACACGAAAACAAAGTATTCACAAATCTGCACTTTATGAGAAATAATCCTTACTATTTCGACTCTAAAGTCGTAAATAATGTAAGTCGGGAAAACACAAAAATCCAATGGATACGTCCTTGAACTTTTCAATCTCCTTCCAAAAAAACAAGCGTAGCAATTGAACATTAAGTGACGAGAAAAATGTGAGAACCGAAACAAGTGAAAAACGGAACAACTACAAATCGTTTGTGTCTCTTGATTGTCAGTTGTTTCGTTCTTCATTTGTTTCTGTTCCGGAACCCAAAAAACAGATTCATTCTATACGAAAGAATTATTTTAAGAATTAATTGATCAAGATTGTTTATAACAATGCGAAATTTTTTTGGATGTCAGTATATTTCGTAGGAGTTTCATCTTTTATGATCTAATAAGCATTTCAGCAAGAAAGAGATTTTTCCTATTTGAAACCGACTATAAAATGCAATTGTTGATCAGAATTGTTGATAACAATGAAAAATATTGTGAAATGTCAGTTTCTTCCATCATAATTTTAATTTAGGGATAAAATAAACAATTATGCAAAAAAAATGGATTTTTTCCATCAAGGAGTGACCGTTTAATGCATTTGTTAATCAGTATCGTTTATAACAATGGCAAATATTTTTCATTGTCCACTTCTTTCATAGAATCTTCATTTTTGAAGGCAAAACTAATGATTGCGCAGAAAAAATGCATTTTATATATCCAAAAGCTCTTATTTATTGAATTTTTTAATGAAATTTGTTTATAACAATCAAAAAAATAATACTTAAGTGTTCGATTTTAGTGAAACACAGATTTTACTCGATTTCGCGGGGAAAACGTGATGAAAAGAGCTTCCAGGCTTCAATGTACAGCAAAAATCGATTTTGTTCATAAATTTGTTTATAACAATTGAACGGATTGCAGGAACTTCATCTAAGTTATCAGGATTTGTTAACCGATTGCAAATCTATCAGTTTTTCAGCTTTTTGAGGTAATATCAATAAATGATACAGAACAGGCAGCTCAAATATGGAAAATTATGGTTTTTTGGCATTTTGCAACTTAAATAATAAACAAACAGAGCCTTTTTTGCAAAATCGGCCTCGACAGACCTCTTAAAAATTTAATTAGCTTTAATTAAAAAAAAAGAAAGATGAGATCGGATGAAAATTGTAGGCTCTGGATCATTTTGAACCCCAATTTTCTAATTCGCCGCACTGTGCGTAGGGTCGGAGAACAGTGAAAGTAAATTACACCTAAGCTCCTCCTCGCGATCCTCACCGTAGGATTGGAGGCATGCCATTCTAATCTTTTCTTCGTGGCTTCTTTCCCTCTTCCTATAGATAGAACGAGCCCCTCCGAAGCCCAGCCAGAACAAGCGACGAATCAAACTACGTCGCCGCATCTTCGAGGAGTTCCAGAGGAACCCGACGGCAGAAGTACAGGTGCCCCCGAGTTGGCGCAAGAAGACGAAGAAGAACCGGCGGGGACGACCGATCGTCCCACCAAGTCTCGAATCTCCACAGGCCAACCCATCGTCGGAGAACCCGGACATCGAGTCACCCTTAGAGAGACAGAGGAAGTGCCCTTGGAGGAGGCCCTCGAGTTTTTTGGAGCCTTACCCTCTCGGCCGAAACTCCTTTCTCCAATCGTAGACACTCCGACCCTGCCCAAATCGGACGACGAGGACGTGTTGGAGTTAAGGACCTCCCCAATCCAACCTTCGCCACCCGGACAACGAAACCCCCCGCAATGGAAGCAGGGTGGGTCTGAGCGCCAACATTTATCCCTGGGTGGCAAAGCGGGGCCCTCCGGCCTTCCAAAGGCGAGCTCTACGAGATCAACGAGATCTACGGGTCACAAAAGTCCGGGCCAGCTCCCGTATAGTAACCCAAACTCAGGAATCCTCGAGTTCGACATCGAGGGCGAGAGGTCTGGTGGGTGAACCTCAGGAGGTTCCGCGAAAGCAGACAAAATCACCTCGACAGTCACCTAGGAAGCGACGGGCGATCTCCTTGGTGTTCCGTCCCTTCTACACGACCAACTCCAAGACTAAGATCACTGATAGTTCGCGCAGGTGAACGTTCCCAAAGCACCGTAACAACTAGTGGATGTACTAGCTTCTCGGCCACTAGTAAGCGCGAAAAGGTTCGCCGAAATCTGTTTTGGCCGGCTTGTGCTGGAGGTGTGGATTCTCGCGATACTCTCGCATGATCGGAGAATCGAATTCGCTCCCTGTATCTCGGGAGGTCCTAGTCTTTACCCTGTATTTAAACCACGTACTCATCAACCCTCTCTCGATACTCTCATAGGATCAGAGAACCAACGCGGCAATAAGCGACCCTCTGGACCCTGTCCCTTACGCTCCCTGAATCTCGGGAGGCCCTAGGCTTTACCTTGTATTTAAATTACGCCCACATGGACTATCTCTCGATCCTTCTCGTAGGGATGGAGAACCAACGCTGTAGTAAAAGCCCCTCTTGAGCCTGCCCTTAACGGTCCTATGTTTCGTCAGTGAACTCCTTTCTTTTGTTGTATTAGATTCCAAGTAAGTAATTCTTTTTATCTACTACAACACAGTAACTATTAATTCATATTTACAAGAGACACAAGAGAGGTCAAACCCGCTTAAACCTAATGTATTATTTATATCAATTAAAAATAAATATTCCCAGGACCATTTCGCTGGTCCCACCACCCACGCAAATTCAACTTTTTTTGGGCCCAATATTTAGTGCAGAATTTGTTCAAATTTGTTCAACATTATTTAAAATCAACTTTATATGAGCTTATTATTTTCGTCTTAATTTGTTCAAATTTGTGCAACCAAATTCAACCCCTAAAAACTACCCCCTATGCAGAAAACACTATGGCGGGGCAAGCGAAACGTTTCGCTCGCCCCGACATTATCCAAAATCAACTTTATATGAGCGTATTATTTTCGTCTTAATTTGTTCGAATTTGTGCAATCAACTCCAAGCCCTAAAAACTACCCCCTGTGCAGCAAGCAATATGGCGGGGCCAGCTAAACGTTTCGCTGGCCCCGACATTATCCAGAATCAACTTTATATGAACGTATTATTTTCGTCTTAATTTGATTAAATTTGTGCAACCGACTTGAACCCCCAAAAACTACCCCCGATGCAGCAAACATAATTTCAGAGCCAGCAAAATATTCCGCCAGCCCCGACACTGTACAAAATCAACTTGAAATGAGCGTATCATTTTCGTCTTAATTTGTTCAAATTTGTGCAACCAACTCCAAGCCCTAAAAACTACCCCCTATGCAACAAACACTTCGGCGGGGCCAGCGAAACTTTTAAGTGGCCCCGGCATTATCCAAAATCAACTTTATATGAGCGTATTATTTTCATCTTAATTTGTTCAAATTTTTGCAACCAACTTCAACCCCCAAAAACTACCCCCGATGCAGCAAACATTATTGCAGAGCCAGCAAAATATTCCGCCAGCCCCGACACTGTCCAAAATCAACTTGAAATGAGCGTATTATTTTCGTCTTAATTTATTCAAATTTGTGCAACCAACTTCAAGTCCCAAAAACTACCCCTTATGCAGCAAACATCATGGGAGAGCCAGCAAAATTTTCCACCAGCCGCGACACTGTCCAAAATCAATTTCAAATAAGCATATCATTTTCGTCTTAATTTGTTCAAATTTGTGCAACCAACTTCAAGTCCCAAAAACTACCCCCTATGCAGCAAACATCATGGCAGAGCCAGCAAAATATTCCACCAGCCGCGACACTGACCAAAATCAACTTTATATGAGCGTATAATTTTCGTCTTAACTTGTTCAAATTTGTGCAACCAAATCCAACCCCTAAAATCTACCCCCTATGCGGCAAACAATATAACGGGGCCAGCTAAACGTTTCGCTGGCCCCGACATTATCAAAAATCAACTTTATATGAGCGCATTATTTTCATCCTAATTTGTTCAAATTTGTGCAACCGAATTCAACCACTAAAAAATACCGCCTATGCCACAAACACTTAGGCGTGGCTAGCGAAACGTTTCGCTGGCCCCGCCAAAGTGTTTGTTGCAGAGTGGTGGTTTTTGTGGGTTGAAGTTAATTGCAAAAATTTGATCAATTTAAGACGAAAATAAGTTTCATATAGAGTTGATTTTGGGCAGCAATTATGTTTGCTGCATAGGAGGTAGTCTTTGGGGGTTGATGTTGGTTGCACCAATTTGAACGAATTAAGACGAATATAATACGCTCATTTAAAGTTGATTTTCGAGAGTGTCGCGGCTGGTGCAATATTTTGCTGGTCCTGCCATGATGTTTGCTGCATGGGGGTAGGTTTTGAGGGTTGAACTTGGTTGCACAAATTTGAACAATTTGAGGCGAAAATAATAGGCTCCTAGAAAGTTGATTTTGGACAGTGTCAGGGCTGGTGGAATATTTTGCTGGCTCTGCCATGATGTTTCTGCATAGGGGTAGCTTTTGAGGATTGAAGTTGTTTTAACAAATTTGGACAATTTAAGACGAAAATAATATGCTCATATAGAGTTGATTTTGGACAGTTTCGGGGCTGGTGGAATCTTTTGCTGGCTCTGCCATGATGTTTGCTGGATAGGGGTAGTTTTTGAGGGTTGAAGTTGGTTGCACAAATTTGAGCAATTTAAGATGAAAATAATAGGCTCATATAAAGTTGATTTTGGACAGCATCGGGGCTGGTGTAATACTTTGCTGGCTCTGCCATGATGTTGTTGCGTAGGGGCTGGTTTTCAGGGGTTGTATTCGGTTGCACAAATTTGAACAAATCAAGACAAAAATAATACGCTCATATAAAGTTGATTTTGGATAATGTCGGGGCCAGCGAAACGTTTCGCTGGCCCCGCCATGGTGTTTGCTGCATAGGGGGTCGTTTTTAGGGTTTGGATTTGGTTGCACAAATTTGAACAAATTAAGACGAAAATAATACGCTTATATAAAGTTGATTTTGGATAATGTCGGGGCCAGCGAAACGTTTCGCTGGCCCCACCAGAGTTTTTTTTGAGTTATCAGGTACTTCCAGTGTTGCACAAATTCTAATTTTGGTTGAACAAATTTGAACGAATTCTGCACTAAATATTGGGCCCAAAACAAGTTGAATAGTTTCGATTACAAAAGGACCTTCATAAATTTGCATGAATTTAGCTATACTTTTGTTTTCCTTGTCAGACTGATTTAGGAGTTTCACGCATTGGGTAGAGTATGGCACAGTGTGGCAGTGCCACTTAAAATATGATAATATGATTTAAAAAATTTGACATTTTAGTTGTCGGTAAGGTAGAGAGAGACCTTATTTCGCACCTGAAAAACATAAACAAAAAACACAGCGTTTTGTGTATATCAGATATTCGTGGTTTTTGATTGATTTCAGCAGAATTTTGAAATTTTGATTGCAAATAATAGTAAAGCAAGGGATGTTATCTAGAAGAATGACAGTGGGGCACAGTGGGACAAGTCTTGTGAAAATTTTCGCTTACATTTCGAAAGAAATAAGTAGGAAAATTGGAGTTGATTATTTTTATTAATTTTTTTTTTTTTAAGATCTTCTCCTTTATCTCCGCTGGAAGTCGAACCACAAAACTTCGGAAGAAAAAAAAAACTTCGCAGAAAAAAATTATTGAATCATAGCTCCATCTAGTCTGAAAAAGACGTTAAAAATTTATGTTATTCTCTAATGATGATACAGATTGCTTGATTATTTTTAATTATCTACAGAAACAATTGAAATTGTATTTAAAGAGATATTACATGTACATAAACTTTAATTTTTCTGAAATAGGGTAAGAGCACCAGTTATTGGCACCTTAAGAGGAAATTTAGACTTTAGGAAATAAATAAACACATAAAATATTGAATTCTGAAATAGTGATAATTATACCGGCACTCAAAATTTTATACAGAATACACTGGAATGTTGAATTATTATTCAAAGTTGAAAAAAACTTGAAAAATTATTAAAAATAAGCATGTAGTCCCAAAATGTTAGTGCTTGGCACTGCTAACCCCAGTTATTGGCACCCCTCGTCACCAGTGATTGGCACTACACTCACATAACCTCCTCAAACTTCTGTAATTGCATTAAAACATTGATAAAAACAAATTGTGCATCTGAAAATATGAAATAAATTTTCTATTAAAAATTATAAATTTAGTATTTTATCAATTTTGTTTTTGGACAAGCCAACTTCTTTGACAGCAGCTATAAAGCCTAGCCATTTCACATATCTATTCTTCGGCTTATGTTTTTCTTTCCTCAGAGATACTCTCTGACGGGCAAACATATGGCAATAAATAAAATAAAAACCATAAATGTTACTAATTTTCTCATTTTCTACTTCAAACTAGAAAAATTAAGAAACAAATTCAAACATGGATACATAAATATAGTTAAAACAAGTCACCCACCGATTAAATAAAAACTTTGGCTATTTATAATAACATGAATTCCTGCGTAACATTTAAAACATTGTACGACAATATTATTAAACACAATATGTATAAAGATAATAAAATTCTATTCATAATTTAAATAAAACCAATATTTACCTATACCTCGAGGTCTGAAAAGAATAATAAATTAAATGAACAAAACTTTGGAGGTTACGATTACCGGTATCCCGGTATTAAAATGACAGCTTCATTTATTATAATTGTTAGCTACTTTTTCGTCTACCTAGTAAAGACTTTTGTTGTTCCGGCACTTTTAACACTTCATTTTATCAGAAATACGTGAAATGGCTCATGTCAACACAAGGTCTTGAGATTACATAACCACACTTTTTTCCGGCGAGGCAGGGGTGCCAATGAATGAAATCATTCCCGAATTGCATGGTCTGGTCATTGGCACTGGAGTGCCAACGACTAGAGACCATACTTTTAATATTAATTTCCATTGGCACCCCCCCTAAAATTAATAAATAAATTATTGCCGAGGTTCATTCCTTATTTTGATTATATTGCAAGTATTTCTTTTCAATATTCACAAAAATTGGAACAGATTTACTTGTTCACAACGTTGTTTGAACAAAATTAAAAAATGTTGTCAGCTAAACATTTTCTTTAGAAAACCGGATAAATTCTTGGCACCCTAAGAACTGAAGTGAATTCATTATTTTATAACTAAATTTGACATTATTTTGTATGAATTATATATGTCGGTACACGCAGAAATAATGGTAGAATTAAAATAATACCATCAAAATACGATAAATGTTTGCATTTTCTTAAAATTTAACAAAAATGAGAGAGGGTGCCAATAACTGGCGCAGTGCCAACCACTAGTGCTCTTACCCTAAATTGTTTTTAAATTATAGAATGGCATGTGTCGATCGACATACGTTATTACCGACAGTGGTCATGATATAAAATATGAAAAAAATCGTTCCTGCATAAATTTTAAGTTTATTTTCGTGCTGTACCTTTAAAGATGAGATTATAATCGTTTGGAAGAATTATTCGAAAAAATTGCATTTTAATCGGCAAAAAAAATTCACGTTGTTGTGAATCCAGTTCATTTTTTGACTTTCAGATTTTTCGTGTGTTCTTTTTTGTCAAATATTTTGCAAAAAAAATTTTTATTAATTCTCAACTAATCCTGGTAGTGACAATTGTTCAGCTAAGCACACACGCAAATATTGACACACGTACACCTTCATACACACATTGTATAATCTACAGTTTATGCCCCATGAGTCGTCCCACTGCGTGGGATTAGGGACGACCCCGAATTTAGCTATGCATATACTTTTGAAATTTCTACATTAAATTAAAAATAAACTAATAGATCTAGCGAGAAACTAAAAACATCCCTGGCTTTGTCTTAGCCATATCTCTAGGTGTTTTTTTCATTTTTTTTAAAGTCATTTTTTAAACAATTACATTGTTGATTAATATTCACCTTTTATTATAAACAAAAGCATTAGCCGTAAAGGAATTTTAAAAATATATAGGAAGATTCCTCACTACCATATCTCTAGTTGTGTTTTTTATTTTTGCAATAAACAAATTATTTAGACAATTACATTGTTATTAACATTTTTCCAGGTTTTTCAAGTTTAGCGACAAAAATATTAGCAAAGCATATAATAATACTACAGTAAATCATTATTCGAACTGCTCAAACATTCACTTATCAGTAATTAATAAATTATATATTGTTTTTATCCCCTCCACATTCACTCCTTCACGTTACGCCATTCAGCATATAGATTTGAACTTTCAACTTTTTTTATAAATAAAACTATATTCCTATCGAAAAAGTGGAGATACCCCTGGATTCATCTCGGCAATATCTCCAGGTATTTTCTTCATTTTTTAAACAATTATATTGTTTATAATTCTTAAAAATTTATTTAACAATAATAAAACAAAATTAAAAGTGACATACTGCAACATAACGTAGCCTGAAGTATCATAATTGATGAAAAAAATTCAATCATGAAAAAAAGTTTGTTTAAATGTCGTTTTATCCCCTCCAGGTTCACTCCTTCACGTTACGCCATACAGCATATAGATTTGAACTTTCACCTTTTTTTATAAATAAAACTATAAGTCCTATTGAAAAAGTGGAGATACCCCTGGATTCATCTCGGCAATATCTACAGGTATTTATTTCATTTTTTTAAAAGTCATTTTCTAAACAGTTATATTGTTTATAATTTTTAAGAATTTATTTAACAATAATAAAAGAAAATTAAAAGTTACATACTGCAACATAACGTAGCCTGAAGTATCATAATTAACAAAAAATTCAATCATGAAAAAAAGTTTGTGTAAACATTGTTTTCATCCCCTCCACGTTCACTCCTTTACAATAAACAATAAAATTGTTTAAAAAATATTTTCTTTCAAAAAATCAAAAAAGTACCTAGAGATAGTGCCGAGATGAATCCAGGGGTATCTACACTTTTTCGACAGGACTTATAGTTTTATTTATAAAAAAAGGTGAAAGTTCAAATCTATATGCTGCATGACGTAACGTGAAGGGGATGAAAACAATGTTTAAACAAACTTTTTTTCATGATTGCATTTTTTTCAATTATGATACTTCAGGCCATGTTATGTTGCAGTATGTAACTTTTAATTTTCTTTCATTGTTAAATAAATTCTTCAAAATTATGAACAATGTAATTGTTAAAAAAATGACTTCTTTAAAAAAATGAAGAAAATATCTGGAGATATTGCCGAGATGAATCCAGGGGTATCTCCACTTTTTCGA
>CAKNXH010060341.1:121492-136233 GCA_932178445.1 Andricus quercusramuli
AAATCAATTCTTAAAAATTATAAGCAATGTAATTGTTTAAAAAATGACTTTAAAAAAAAATGAAGAAAATACCTGTATATATTGCCGAGATGAATCCAGGGGTATCTCCACTTTTTCGACAGGACTTATAGTTTTACTTATAAAAAAAGGTGAAAGTTCAAATCTATATGCTGCATCACGTAACGTGAAGGAGTGAAGGTGGAGGGGATGAAAACAATGTCTAAACAAACTTTTTTCCATGATTGCATTTTTTTTTAATTATGATACTTCAGGCTACGTTATGTTGCAGTATGTAACTTTTAATTTTCTTTCATTGTCAAATTTATTCTTTAAAATTATAAACGATATAAATGTTTAAAAAATGACTTAAAAAAAATGAAATAAACACCTGTAGATATTGCCGAGATGAATCCAGGGGTATCTCCACTTTTTCGACAGGACTTAGTTTTATTTATAAAAAAGGGTGAAAGTTCAAATCTATATGCTGCATGGCTTAACGTGAAGGTGTGAACCTGGAGGGGATAAAACAATGTTTAAACAAACTTTTTTTCATGATTGAATTTTTTTTTCAATTATGATACTTCAGGCTACGTTATGTTGCAGTATGTAACTTTTAATTTTCTGTCATTGTTAAATAAATTCTTAAAAATTATAAACAATGTAATTGTTTAAAAAATGACTTCTTTAAAAAAAATGAAGAAAATACCTGGAGATATTGCCGAGATGAATCCAGAGGTATCTCCACTTTTTCGATAGGACTTATAGTTTTATTTATAAAAAAAGGTGAAAGTTCAAATCTATATGCTGCATGACGTAACGTGAAGGAGTGAACGTGAAGGGGATGAAAACAATGTTTAAACAAACTTTTTTTCATGATTGCACTTTTTTCAATTATGATACTTCAGGCTATGTTATGTTCCAGTATGTAACTTTTAATTTTCTTTCATTGT
The DNA here is from genome assembly GCA_932178445.1 of Andricus quercusramuli. NCBI lineage: Eukaryota > Metazoa > Arthropoda > Insecta > Hymenoptera > Cynipidae > Andricus > Andricus quercusramuli. The sequence continues at coordinate 122,443 of CAKNXH010060341.1, forward strand.
TAAATTAATTCTTAAAAATTATAAACGATATAATTGTTTAAAAAATGACTTTAAAAAAAAATGAAATAAATACCTGTAGATATTGCCGAGATGAATCCAGGGGTATCTCCACTTTTTCGACAGGACTTATAGTTTTACTTATAAAAAAAGGTGAAAGTTCAAATCTATATGCTGCATCACGTAACGTGAAGGAGTGAAGGTGGAGGGGATGAAAACAATGTCTAAACAAACTTTTTTCCATGATTGCATTTTTTTTTTAATTATGATACTTCAGGCTACGTTATGTTGCAGTATGTAACTTTTAATTTTCTTTCATTGTCAAATTTATTCTTTAAAATTATAAACGATATAAATGTTTAAAAAATTACTTAAAAAAAAATGAAATAAACACCTGTAGATATTGCAGAGATGAATCCAGGGATATCTCCACTTTTTCGATAGGACTTAGTTTTATTTATAAAAAAGGGTTCAAATCTATATGCTGCATGGCTTAACGTGAAGGTGTGAACCTGGAGGGGATAAAACAATGTGTAAACAAACTTTTTTTCATGTTTGAATTTTTTTTTCAATTATGATACTTCAGGCTACGTTATGTTGCAGTATGTAACATTTAATATTGTTTAATTATTGTTAAATAAATTTCTAAAAATTATTAACAATGTAATTGTTTAAAAAATGACTTAAAAAAAAATGAAGAAAATACCTGGAGATACTGCCGTGATGAATCTATGGGTATCTCCACTTTTTCGATAGGACTTATAGTTTTATTTGTAAAAAAAAGGTGAAAGTTCAAATCTATATGTGACCGTCCACGAAGAAAGGGACCTAATGCGGAAAAAATCGATTTTCATTTTCTTACGCCAATCGATAGTTTCCGAGTTACTCTTTCATTTCCAGTAATCAGAAATGTTTTAAGTGAATTACTTTTCTTGTTATTAAGCTACAAACATAGGCATGATAAGCGTACGGGGAGAGCGAACGAGAGGCCTACGAAAGCCAGCCCCACCACTTACCACACAGCTGTACGTTACGTGTCCGTGAGATCCACTGGCTCGTGCCTAAAAGTGTAGTGGTAAGTGGAGGGGGTGCTTTTCGTAGACGCATCCCCACTACTTACATGCTGGCTTGCAGGCTCTGCTGCGATCGCCCGTCCTGTAAAATTCAGCTTTGACGCATTAGGTCCCTTTCTTCGTGGACGGTCACATATGCTGAATGGCGTAACGTGAAGGAGTGAACGTGGAGGGGATAAAAACAATAGATACTTTATTAATTATTGATAAGTGAATGTTTGGGCAGTTCGAATAATGATTAACTGTAGTATTATTATATGTGAAGAATCTTCCTATATTCTTAAAATTCCTTTACGGCTAATGCTTTTGTTTATAATAAAAGGTGAATGTTAATTAACAATGTAATTGTTTAAAAAATGACTTTAAAAAAAATAATAAAAAAATACCTAGAGATATGGCTGAGACAAAGCCAGGGCTGTTTTTAGTTTTTCGCTAGGACTATTAGTTTATTTTTTATTTAGTGTAGAAATTCAAAAGTATATGCATAGCTAAATTCGGGGTCGTGATTAGGTTGGTTCTTATTTATACTTGGTTGATTTTTTTCTCGAATTTCCCTGCTCTCACCCCGTACTTTTGTTTGAATGCCAAAAAAAAATCTCAAACTGTGAGCAAAATCGGTTAATATTTAAGGGTGGCGCAAAGACCATGATGTTTCCCATTGATTTAACATGGGAAAAACTCAGTTTTTTGTAATTCTAATATTTAAACGCGATAATATGTTACAAATAATTATGTGCTTTAGTATATTGTTCACAATTTGTCAGAGAATAAGAATCAATCATAAATTTTGCGGTTGAATAATTTTAAGCCACTCTTATGGGTCCCTGAAGAAAATCCCATAAGTGACAAATTTGAATTTTTCGTAATATTGCGGTTTATTGTCATTTGTTAAATAATATTAAAATTTTTAAACAAATTTAATTTGTTTAAACCTTTAAGAGTATTCTTAAAAAGCATAGTAGAATATACAAACATTTTAATCTTTCAAAAAATAGCAAAAATAAAATATGTAAACAAAAAAATTGTTTAAACAATTTAAATTTATTTAAACATCCACGTTATTCATAATAAACAAATTAGTACCTAAAAATATGAAAATTTGTTGAAAATTTAGTGAGATAAAATGTTTGTCCTACTTTTTTTCAGGTAAAATGTAGACTTGAACAAATACGTATTATTTAATTAATTGTGGCATTATTTAAACAAGTTATTTTATTGTTATTTATCATTGATTAAATAACGCATAATCTAGAAAATACGTTCATTTCGCGAGTTAACTGAAAAAAACAAATATTTAAACAAATTGAATTCGTTTAAACAATTGAATATTAGTTAAAAAATGACTGGGTATTTTTGAATGACCAATTAATGATTTTTTTTAACTTTTAAAAAGCGTTAATAAACCGCAATATTACAAAAAATTCAAATTTGTCACTTATGGGATTTTCTTTAGGGACCCATAAGAGTGGCTTAAAATTATTCAAGTTCAAAATTTATGATTGATTCTTATTCTCTGACAAATTATGAACAATATACTGAAACACGGAATTATTTGTAACATATTATTACTTTTAAATATAAGATTTACAAAAAGCTGACTTTTTCCCATGTTAAATCAATGGGAAACTCCATGGTCTTTGCGACACCCCTAAATATTAACCGATTTTGCTTAAATTTGGAGATTTTTTTTCTGGGCATCTGAACAAAACTGGGGGTGAGAGCAGAGAAATTCGAACAGTGAAAAATAAGGGCCACCCAAGTGTGGGATACATTGTGACAAAGTGCACTTTCTAATTAATAGCTATAATATTATCCTTGTTCAAGATTGCCAAATTGTAAAGGTGCCAACATGTAGGCAACACTTATAATTACATAATCACACATCAACTTCAAAAATACTGTGGATAGAAAAAATGTGAAAAATCGATTTAACAAAAGTGTCCCACTAGGGTGGCTAAAAAATGCCTGGCGAAATTTTTTTTCGTGCTAGAGGGCCACGATCCCCCCCCCCCCCCCCCCATTTTGTTCCAAATCCGAAAAAGAAAATCCATAATTTTTGTTTTTTCGTTTTTTTCATTTGAACTGCTGCCGCTTTTGACTTGTGTTACGTGCCGAGCAAAGGCGAGGGTAGGTTGGAAAATGGTTAGGATGAGGGAGGTTACAAGGGCTGATTAAATCAGGTTGGTAAGGCCCGGCTATTTATTTTTGTTGTGGGGTTGGTTTCCACTTTATCCATCCAAGGGGATTGCGATAATTCAGAATGACAGTAGTTTTATATGACAATTATTTATTATAACATGAGAGTAGATATGACTTACAATGCAATTAATAAGTAAAAACTTACACTACCTTTCAGTCCGAAAGGGCAAGAGAAGATTGGTTTATCGATTGTATCCCCGATACGTCGTAGAATATCGATGGAATTCTACCGGGTGTTTTTAATTGACTTTCACGAACACTTCGAGGTCAAGTAGTACGATGACCGAAAGCCGGAGGGACTTCATTTTCAAACCTGAACTCTACGTTACTATTTCGCGGTGATGTAGAAGTACGCCTCTTAATCAAGGCTGTTCTTGGTTAAGGAATATTTCGCGGTGAGGTAAAAACACACGACTTAGTCAAGGCGGTTCGTAAATGATGTGGAGAGTACGACTGTTCAAACAATAAAGACAACCACCAAGGTTGAGTCTGGGGTTTATATAGGAAAAGGCTTCTTCGAAAGTCACGTACAATTCGCCAAAGTTACGATCGGCACGCGCGCATCGCTAAAGTTACGATCGGCACGCACGAATCGCTAAAGTTGTGAAAGTCACGTACGAATCGCTAAAGTTACAATTGATACGTACTTGTCCATCCATCGTTTATCTGATGATTAAGGATTTTTCTAATTTTGTGTATTAATTATCGATAGATCACTTGGTTTCCTTCTACTTTTCTCTTGCTCTTTCATGACCAGTTTCTAAATTCTAAAAAATAGTTGTTAACACATGTAATATATGTGTTTGCAACTATTTTGTTACATTGTTTATTTGTATGATTATTCGATTATAATTGAAGGCCGAGGGATCAAAAGGGCCTAACATTTTTTTGGAAATTGAGGTTTTTGTATTTTTGGATTCTTTGAACAAATCCCGACAAAGAGATATAATGTAAAAAATTAAAAAAAAAAAATTTCAACTTGAAACATGAAAACAAAATTCGCCACGGGCCTAAGTCGAGGGGTATCGAGGGATCAAAAGGGTCTAACTGCTTTGCCGAGGTTCTAGCATTCGGTGTTGATATTTTAATCATCTCAGTGTGTCCGGATGTTACCGTAGGTTTCAAGGAAGCAACCTGCGGTCGATAATTTTAATTTTTTTTTTTCATGGTGCTCCTGTCATAACAAACGTCATCGCGTGATTGTTGTGTTCCGAGGATTACTCAAATTTGTAAGTATACGAATCAAAATTTTTAAAAAGTGCAAACGGGGTGTCATAAAGGAAACCCTAACGAGCATTTTTGTTGTTTTGTTTTTTCTCTAGCGTTAAAATTGGCGGAGAATGCCGCGAAAATATGACGCTCAGCGCGAATGCGTGGCGAGGAATATACGACTCGCAATTTTCAGATAGGCCGTTTTGATCCCTCGGTACCCCTCGACTTAGGCCCCTGCTTATTTCGAAAGCTCATAACTTTTTTGGATCTAGACTCAATCAATTCAAACTTGGGGGATGAACGTAAAATGGTATCAACAATATATAATACAAATATCAACTTGATTCAATAAGATATTTCGGAATGAAAAGGTTTTTTCTCCGCCCTGTAAAATTATGAAATTGTCAGTTAGGCCCTTTTGATCCCTCGGCCTTCAATTAGTTTATATACGGTAATGGTACATAATTAACTTATTCTTTACTTGGAAGATACAACATAATGTTCTACGTTAATTTAATTATCCTAACATTTCTGTATTATCAATCGTTAGGTAGGTCGGTATGCTTATTAGGGTGGGCCGAATTACACGAAACTTTCCGAAACGAATCCTAATAGCGCGGGAAAGTTGCTACTCGTCGCCCTGGTCGCAATAAATTTGTTTTTTCTAAACCGGACCACATCTTCCGGTCGAACATCGCGTTCAAAGTTTCGAAAAATCGTCAAAAATTGAACACGTTTTGGGGTTTTTTTTTACTAAGTTATAGTAATTGAATTTCGTTCAAAGTCGGTATGTGACCTCTTCAAAATATCCTTTGACTACAAAAAATATTCCCCTTCTCATCCCCCTCTCCTGTAAGGGTGGGGGAGGGGCAAATATCGTAAAAAGGAGCCATTTTATAGTCGTTATTTTCCTCGTGTGAAGTGTACTGGTGCGATCGGCTAAGGCATTAAAAGCGTTAAAATATATTATATTTAGAACAGTATTAGGTAAATGTATATCAGCCGCAATATGATGGGATGGGAGGGGGGAGGTGAGCCTCAGCGAGGGCTGACCAATGGCCAAGCTAGGTGGGCGACAGTCGGTTCTAGGAATTCACCTTACCTCTGCGCGCAACGTGCCAACCAGACAAGTCGAGACTGTCGAATTTTAGTGTTTTACTGTGCATTTTATTGTTTATTAGAGAAGGAGTTTGATTGACAATGACTTCGAGGACGCTCGGTCAAAAATTTCATTGTCCGTTATTTGGACCGCCTAAAAATCTGAACAAACAGATTCTTCCTTCACATGCTGATGTTTTGCTACACTGCCAGCATGTTAGACATTATTTAGCCCTTGCTTCGGCCAGTCCAAAACAGGATGTCAGCTGGTCTGCAGTAGCTAATTTCGTTGCTGATGATATAGAGTCCATTTACACTAAGGTTTCTTTGCCAAAGGTCTCTCGCACGAGAATTATACAACTTATCAAAACTCTTAACGACAAGTATTACTACATCCGTAACAAGTTAAGCAGGGACAAAAAATACCTGGAAACACAAAAAGAGTGCACACAATACATTTCTGACTGTCAAATAAAGTTTCTTGACAGTCAGAAATGAATGGGGTGTACTCTTTTTGTGTTTTCAGGTATTTTTTGTCCCTGTTTAACTTGTTAAGGAAGTAGTAATACTTATCGTGAACAGTTTTGATAAGTTGTATAATTCTTGTGCGAGAGACCTTTGGCAAAGATGCCTTAGTGTAAATGGACTCTATATCATCAACAACGACATTAGCTACTGCAGGAAGAATCTGTTTGTTCAGACTTTTAGGCGGTCCAAATAAAGGACAATGAAATTTTTGACCGAGCGTCCTCGGCGTCATTGTCAATCAAACTCCTTCTCTAATCAATACTAAAATGCACAGTAAAACACTAAAATTCGACACGTCTCGACTTGTCTGCTTGGCACGTTGCGCGCAGCAAGAAGGCGAATTCCTAGAACCGACTGCCGCCCACCCAGCTTGGCCATTGGTCAACCCTCGCTGAGGCTCAGCTCCCCCTCCCCTCCCATTATATTGCGGCTGATGTATATTTACGTTATACTGTTCTAAATATGATATATTTTAACGCTTTTAACGCCTTAGCCGATCGCACCAGCACACTTCACACAGGGAAAATAACGACCTTAAAATGGCTCCTTTTTACGATATTTGCCCCTCCCCCCACCCTTACAGGAGAGAAGGATGAGAAGGGAAAGTTTTTTTTCAGTCAAAGGATATTTAGAAGAGGTCACATACCGAGTTTGAACAAAATTCAATTACTAGAACTTACTAAGAAAAAATCCCAAAACGTGTTCAATTTTTCACGATTTTTCGAAACTTTAAACGCGATTTGCGACAGGAAGATATGGTCCGATTTAAGGGTGTTGGTAAACTTCCACTTTGAAATTTTTTTTTTTTTATAGGCACGGCACTGACTCCATATATGATTTTTCCAAGTATTTGAGAGCGAAAGAAAGAAAACTTGTCAAATATCCGGGGTTTTGCGAGATCCTCGGATCAACGAAATTTATAGGAATGAAGCCTTTTGCTAAGGGAATAACTATTTTTGCGGAAATTATTAATTTTTCGAAAGGGAGAAATCTGAAGACAGCATTTCAACGGCGAGAACCGTTCGCAAATTTATTTTTTTACTCATAATTCTGACATCACAGAGGTATTTCCAGGGGTCAGCCAATATTCGAAGACCCAAAACTAGTATGTGAGGACCACAAGACTGTATTGGTAAGCAGAGCAGAGCAAACACGGTAAACAGACCGGCTGTCAAATTCGTGCTCCGATCGGAATCCTCAATGCTCCGCACCACACATTGCCACTCGCGAAATCGTGGCGCAAATATTTAAAAAGTTTTTGAAGACAGCAACTGCAAATGCACCAATTTTATAGATAAATCAATTTATGATTGTATGTAAATTTGTAAATGTACCCACTTTGAAATTATAACTTTGAAATTATGATTTGAACATTTTTAAATTATAAATTATAAATGTATCAAGTTATCCAGCAATAAATTCCGAAACCATCAAATTCTATTTCTGGAATTTCGAAATTAGGCCCTCTGCAAATTTAATTATAGGTTCCAAGTTTATCAATTGGTCCAACTATAAATTAATTATATCAAGAAGCTTGTAACGGGGGACACGGATTGTGGTCATCTATTGTGAGCGAAGAGGGCCTCATTTGAGATTAAAAAAGCTGAAACAGTTTACTAAGATGGAAAGCGGTTTACGAGAAAATGGGTTACAAAGAAATCCGCGCAAAATAACTATGGGTTTGAATTATAAAACTAAAGAGTAAGGAGCGGCGAGGTAGTGTTCTAGGTTCAAAGCTACAGATTCTGCCGTCATGCGTTCGCGTCCTCGTACTCTCGTCAATTTTTTTTTGTTTCTAATTTTTTTTCAATACATTGCCGTGAATATTCATAAATATTATAAAAATATTAATAAATATTAATATTTTTTGAATAAAAGGAATCAAATAAATGAAATCAATGAAATCAGTGAAACCGATATAAATTTTATTTTATTGATTTGATTTTGAAGTTGTTCATTGATTGTTAAATTGATTTTAGTGATTCATTTGATTGTATTTAAAAAAAATCGAATATTTATATTAATTTTCTCTATTTTATTACAAAATACAATGCAATGAATCAATAAAATCAATAAATTGAATAAAATCACTAAAATCAAATTATAATCAATAAAATCAGAATTATACTGATTTCAGTGATTTCATTCACAATTTATTGATTTTTCTATCCATTTCATCGTATTTTTTAATAAAATAAAGAAAATCAGTATGAATATCCGATTCTTTTCTTAAAAAATACAATGAAATGACTCAATGAAGTCAATAAATTGAATAAAATACTAAAATCAAATTATTTTCCATAAAATCAAAATTGCACTGATTTTAGTAATTACAGTGATTTTTTTCAATTCATTGATTTTAATGCTTTGATTGATATATTTTATTGATTCTATTGATTTTAATGATTTGATTGATTTTATTTGATTGATTTTGTTCAATTTATTGTATTTTTCATTGTAAATATTTAAAGTTTGTATTAAAAAATACAATCAAATGAATCAATGCAATCAATAAAATGAATAAAATACTAAAATCAAATTATTATCAATAGAATCAAAATTGCACTGATTTTACTGATTTTAGTGATTTTATTCAATTTATTGATTTCATTGATGTTATTGATTTTTTTACTTTTTTATTTTATTGATAATAATTTTATTTGTTCGTTTTTAGTGATTTTATTGATCTACTTGATTTTTTTTATTAAAAAATAGAATGGAATAAATCAATAAAAGCAATAAATTGAATGGAATCAGTAGAATAAATAAAAGCGATTTATTATCAACAAAATCAATAAAGTAAACAACATCAATGAAATCAATAAAATCCATACAATAAAAAAATTAATAAAATCAATGAATTGAATAAAATCAGTATAATTTTGACTTTATTGATTAGTGATTTTATTCAATTTATTGATTTTATTGGTGCTGTTCATTTATTTTATTTCATTGATAATAATTTGATTTGATTGTTTTTAGTAATTTCATTCAATTCATTGATTTTTTTTATTCATTTAATTGTATTATTTAATAAAATGAAGAAAATCAGTATAAATATTCAATAATATTTTATTGATTTCATTTATTTGATTCATTTTATTCAAAAAATAATAATATTCTTATAATATTTATGCATATTCACGGTAATGTATTGAAAAAAATTAGAAAAAAAAATTGACGAGAGTACGAGGACGCGAACGCATGACGGTAGAATCTGTAGCCTTGAATCTAGACCACTACCTCGCCGCTTCTTACTCTTTAGTTTTATAATTCAAACCCATAGCTATTTTGCGCGGATTTCTTTGTAACCCGTTTTCTCGTAAACCGTTTTCCATCTTAGTAAACTGTTTCAGCTTTTTTAATCTCAAATGAGGCCCTCTTCGCTCACAAAGCTTCTTGATATAATTAATTTATAGTTGGACCACTTGATAAACTTGGAATCTATCAATAAATTTGCAGAGGGTCTAATTTCGAAATTCCATAAATCGAATTTGATGGTTTCGGAATTTATTGCTGGATAACTTGATAAATTTATAATTTATAATTTAAAAATATTCAAATCATAACATGGGTGGGTACATTTACAAATTTACATACAATCATAAATTGATTTATCTATAAAATTGGTGCATTTGCAGTTGCTGTCTTCAAACACTTTTTAAATATTTGCGCCACGATTTCGCGAGTGGCAATGTGTGGTGCGGACTTCAGAGCATTGAGGATTCCGATCGGAGCACGAATTTGACAGCCGGCCTGTTTGCCGTGTTTGCTCTGCTCTGCTTACCAATACAGTCTTGTGGTCCTCACATACTAGTTTTGGGTCTTCGAATATTGGCTGACCCCTGGAAATACCTTTGTGATGTCAGAATTGTGAGTAAAAAAATAAATTTATGAACGGTTCTCGCCGTTCAAATGCTGTCTTCAGATTTCTCCCTTTCGAAAAATTAATAATTTCCGCGAAAATAGTTATTCCCTTAGCAAAAGGCTTAATTCCTATAAATTTCTTTGATCCAAGGATCTCGCAAAACCCCGGATATTTGACAAGTTTTCTTTTTTTCGCTCTCAAATACTTGGGAAAAATTATATATGGAGTCAGTGCCGTGCCTATAAAAAACAATTTCCAAGTCGAAGTTAACCAACACCCTTAAGAACAAAAATTTTATTGCGATCAGGGCGACGAGTAGTAACTTTTCTGTGCTATTACGATTCGATTCTGAAACTTATGTGTAATTCGGCCCACCCTAATGCTCATAGTACTACCTCGCTAATTAGCTTGCGCTTTACTTGTTGTCGACCGTCGCTCATTTATCATTCGTCATGCGTGGGTAATTAGTTGCGGCTGACCGCGTAAGTCATTACCTACTGTGATATACGTTCACCAATCGGTGTTAAGACACAATTAAAATTTTCTTTAGATAATTTGGGGATGTAACACTTGGAAATTTCCCATGTACAATGCATGGGGAAAAATCACTTTTTTCAGTTTTTGAAATAACTTTTTAGGGTTTGAAAAAATGTGACGGGAAAGTATAGATGCTTGTAGAGAATTATGCAGCGAAGAATTTGATGTATCGGACATATGGTTTTGACACCCCTAACACACCCCCACGAGTCCCTGCAAACTACCCTTAAAACCAAAAATATCAATTCTCCATAAAAACTACCTTTTGGGCACTTTATTCTCGTCTTTTTTTTTACCTAAAATTTTTTATATTGGTCTTTTGGAATATTTATTACCATCGCTTGATTGATTTTCAATTATTTAAACAAATGGAATTTGTTTAAATAATTTTTTTTCTCGAAAATTCGTTTTTTTCTCAAAAATGATTACTATTGGTCTACTGGAATATTTATTAACAATGTTTGATTAATTTTTAAATATTTAAACGAATGGAATTTGATTAAATAATTTTTTTTCGAAAATTCGCTTTTTTCTGAAAATTATTACTATTGGTCTAGTGGAATATTTATTAAAAATAATGTATTAATTTTCTATTATTTAAACAATAGGAATTTTTGTTAATAATTTGTTTTTCAAATTTTTGTTCTTTATGAAAAACATTATTGTTAGTCTAGTAGAACATCTAACAACATTATTATTATTATTATTATTATAGATTAGCAGTTCGAACTCGAAAGTTCATTGCCTCACTAACCCGACACCGCCACACATCTCTATCCTGTGCATCCTCCATCCAGTTTAAGTAATCATGTCCTAGTTCTTTTAAATCTTCCCTTACATTTTTCTCCCATCTGTTTCTCGGTCTGCCTAAGGGTCTCTTACCAATCGGCCTCCCTCTTAAAACTTGCGCCACTGTTCTTTCATTTCCCATTCTTGCTACATGCCCCGCCCATCTTAGTTTACGCGCTTTCATTACTCTATTAATATTTGCTGACCCGTAGAGAGCATGCAGCTCATCATTATGCAGTTTTCTCCATTCGCCGGTCTCTTCGTCCCTTTTTGGACCATAGATTTTTCTAAGTACTTTATTTTCAAAAACTCTAAACCTATTCTCTCCTTTCGTCAGCGCCTACGTTTCGCACCCGTACATGACGACCGGCATTATTATTGTTTTGTAGATTCTTACTCTGATGTTTCTAGATAGCAGTCGCGATTTTAATAGTGTGTTTGCTGCATAATAGCACCCATTGCCAGCGTGCAGCCGTGCGTTGATTTCCGTTTTAATCTTATTTTCGCTAGTTATAATGGACCCGAGGTATTTAAACTCGCTAACCCTTTCGAATTTCATATTTCCGGCCATAAGTTCCCCGTCTTGATTACTTTGTTCGGATCTGGCGACGGTCATATATTTTGTCTTCGATTCGCTAACTTCCAAACCAATATCTTTGGCTTTTGTGATCAAGATTTCTGCATTTTTTGCTACCGTTTCTTTATCATCTCCTAGTAAGTCGAGATCATCCGCATATCCAAGAATTTGTATTATCCCATTGAGGGTAGCACCGGTCGGATTCGCCTGTACTTGCCTAACCACATATTCTAAAACTAAGTTAAAAAGGACGCACGAAAGTGCATCGCCCTGTTTCAGGCCATCACGGATCGAAAACTCTTCAGATAAACTACCGTTTACGCGTATTCTACCCCTACTGCCGCTTAAGCAAATTTCGATAAGGCTAACCAATTTTCTTGGTACCCCCAAAAACTCTAGGATCCAGTACATTCGTGCGCGTATAATAAAGTCGTAAGCTTTTTTGAAATCGATAAATAGCTGATGCACTACTTCTTTAAATTCCCATTTTTTTTCTAGCAGTTGTCTAATTGTAAACATTTGATCGCTTGTAGATCGGTTTCGGCGGAATCCACACTGGTAATCCCCAATGATTTCCTCGGCAAAAGGAGTCAGTCTACTTAGGATTACATTAGACAGGACCTAGTAGCACGAAGGTACAAGTGAAATTCCCCGATAATTGTTACAGTCAGTTTTATCGCCTTTTTTGAAGATGGGAATAACGATAGAGGTATTCCATTCTTCCGGCATGCGTTCTGTTTTCCAAACTGCGCGTATTAATTTAATAATTTGTCTTGTGAGGCAAGGGCCTCCATTTTTTATCAGTTCTGACGGTAGGTCGTCGATGCCCGCGGCTTTGTTATTTTTCAACTTCTTTATAGCCATTTTTATTTCTATATCAGCAGGATCATCAATTAATAGATCAGCAGTGTGGATTTCGCCGAGATTACCTTCAACGGGGGCTTCGCGTACATTTAATAGTTTATCGAAATAGTCTTTCCATAAATTCAGTCTCTCTGTCGCATCGGCTACTAGATTACCATTTTCGTCCCTCATTACTTCCGTTCTACTTTGAAAGCCTTTCCTTATAAAATTGATTCCCCTGTACATCTCGCGCGGGTTATTCTGTTTATTATGCGTTTCTATTGCTAGTATTTTATTCTTTTCCCACTCCCTTTTCTTGTATCTATAGAGCCTATTTGTACTTTTACTAATCTCGAGATACTTCTTATGTGTTTGATCGCACTTATTTTGTAAACTAAGTAGTCTGGCCTTCCGACGTTTTTCAAACCAGAGTTTGCACTCTTCGTCAAACCATGGTTTGCTTTTTGTTACTTTCTTTAAACCTATCGTAAGTTTCGCGGCTGTCTTTACCGCCTTTTTTATATTGCTCCACAGGGTTTCCGGATCCTCCTCGTAATTATTGTTATCGTCTCCCTGTTCTTGGAGAGCGTCAAAGCTATTAGAAATCTCAACTTGATAATTTAATGTTTCTGTTGCTGTTTTGAACATATCTATATTGAAACGAACTGTTGGCTATGTGCGGCTTGTTTTCTTAGTTATCGCTAGCTTAGATCTTAGTTTTACTATCACGAGAAAATGGTCTGAATTTAAATCCGCTGCCCTATACGATCTTATATAGAGAACGTTTGTATGACGTCTTTTGTCAATTAGAACGTGATCAATCTGATTGTGAGTGTTACCATCTGGTGATCTCCAGGTGGCCTTATGTATATTTTTATGCTTGAAATATGTGCTTTTGACAACGAGGTTCTTTGAAGCTGCAAAGTTTATTACTCTAGTTCCATTGTCGTTACTGACGTCATGCAAACTTTCTGATCCTATTGTAGGCCTATACATCGGTTCTTTTCCAATTTTCGCGTTGAAATCTCCCAATACTATTTTTGCGTCAAAAGCTGAGAACTTGTCAAAAA
>CAKNXH010060341.1:139633-169663 GCA_932178445.1 Andricus quercusramuli
AATTTATGAAAATGTTTGAAAATGAATTTTGGGTAAGTTACCATATTCACCTGTAAAATTACCATAAATTACCGAAATTTTCCATAAATTTCCTGTAATTTATGAAAATGTTTAAAAATGAATTATGGGTAATCTATAATAAGTTACCATAAATCACCTCTAAAATTACCATAGATTAGATAAACATTAATTTCATGCTTTATTATACAAAATCTAATATGGACTGAAATCATGACTGTATTTCGACAAATGCCTGAAATCATCCATTCGTTATAAAAAATATCGTATGCGCCAAGGGGGAGAGGCACTTTTTCTCCCCCTAGGTGCATAATATACTATTAAAACTCGAGGCTTTGAGATTTCCCTTACGGGTACCATTAGAGTTATTTTGTGAACGACCTGCGGATCTATCCAGAAAGTTTGGTTCAAACTCAGTCGCTCCAACATTTGGTCTGAAATTACCCTGATTCGGGGGTATCCCGTTTTGGTTAGAATTGCATCTCATTTGATCATTATAAGCAGGGTTTCCGTGGTTTTTACTATCTTGTGAAGGATCCGGGGGTCGTTCACTTGCCTTATTTGGTACATCATTGTTAGTGGTAGATGGGGTGTCTCTATAATTAAAATCAGTACTGGCATTTTCTGTGGGCAACTGTGAATTATGGTTTTGAGAAGGTTTATAATTCTGGTTGTATCTCCCTTGGTTAAAATGACCATAATTTTGATTAAGATTACGATTTTCATTGTAATTTGGATTATTTCCGTAATATTGGCGATCATTTCCCCGGGTACGCCAACCAGGTTTGCCCCCCCCCCCCCTCCACACACACACTTCTATTCTGAGTTTGATTAGCGTATTGCATTCTTGGGAATTCTGGGAATAATCTGAACTACGGGGAAGTGGGTTTTTTCGATAGTTTTCAAAATTTTCCGGCTGGCGTGAATCCCATATTTCATGCTGCTTGATTAGGCTCTTGAAGTCCCTTATCTTTCTTACTAAGATTGCAATATCAATATTCTCTCTGAAATTCCTCGATAATTTATTTAAAATTTCGGAATTAGACCGAATTCTAGCTCACAGCTTATTTAGTGTTGGACATTCTTGTACCAAAATATTTTAATAAATTTAATTAAAATTTTTTTAATAACGTTTCTACCTGTAGACATGAGATTCCACCACTCCTTAGCCATGCCTTCCAAGCAAGATAAAATAACGGCTTCCTACCTGCATTGATGCTCCAAGGGTCTTGGACACCCAACAGTAGCATTCCAGCATTCTAGTTTTCTTGGTAGAGTAAGAATCCAAAAACAAAAATGTTCTATCGAATTTAGAATTTAAAAAGTGAGGTGAAATTTTTGTTGTCGGATTTTTGTTCCACAGGAAAACCTATGGAAATGACCTTTTGGTTTTCCTAATGCAAAACAAAAAGGTCCGAAATATTGTGCAGTGCAATGTACATCCTGAGGGTAATGCGTACGCATGAAAAAAAGCCGTGTTTCAAAAAATGTACGTGTAATGCTATTTTTTATTTTGCAGACAAATGGAAGTATTTGGGCACAACCATCCAATCCCATTCTCGAAGATGCTTACCTTTTACCGCTCAGGACCGTTTTCTCTAACTGCTAGTTACGTTCAGCAACCAAAATGTTATCATCAAACTGAAATTGGTATGTAACATATTTTTAACACACTTGAAGACTGACTAACTTCGGCTATCAAGTTTAACCCTCTGTTAGACGCAACCCTGACACTTCCTAGTTTAGACGCAATCGGCCTGACAGGCCACCTGTATTTATTCGAGAAGCGCATCAGAAATAATTGTTATAGAAAGTTCTCTTAAGGTTTTTGGGGTCGCTGATTACGATTCTGATGTTGAAATTGCAAAATTAAAAATGGTGGATCCAACATGGCGACTATTGAAAGGCAGAATCGCAGAATTAGCGATTTTTTTTAATTCGTCTGAAACTTGATGTGCGGGGGTGTTTGGGATCGTTCAATACCATTTTGACCTTAGAATTTAAACAATTCAAATGTTGGATCCAATATGGCGACTATTGGAAGGTGGATTCACCGAATTCGCGTTTTGTTTGTGTAATTGCACCTCTTGTTATGAATTGCTTCGGAATAAATAACACTTTATTAGTAACTCAAAGAAGCTTCGTATACTGATTTTCGTTGGAATGAGATAAGGTTTCGAAAATACTGCCAGCCATATTGCATCCGTCATTTTGTGTTTTTTTTTTTTTTTTTTTTTTTGTAAAAATTACAAATCTATTATCATCGACTCATGAGACTCCAGTATGACGATTTTCATCGAAATCGAATAAGCTGTGCATACAAGTGTCCGCCATATTGCGACGGCCATTTTTTGTGGAATCAACATCAAATTCGTTATCGGCAACCCAAAAAACCCCTGAGAGTAAATGTTCAAGTTTCAATTATGAAATCTCCTCTTTTTGCTAATTTGTTGGCGACTTGGTCCGCTCGGGTGCAGGTAACCTAGCAGGTTTGAAGGATCATAGTCACATTTCATCTGGTCTTCCATAAAAATGATTAAAGGTTTTCGAAAGAGCTTATATTGATTAACAAATACCAAAAAGGTCAAGCCCTTGTACGCTCTGTAGTACGAGAGATAAGCGAAAACAGCTTGAGGTGGCCTGACAGGCCGGTTGCGTCTAACGGAGGGTTAAATGAAAGTTGTTTGCTAATGGGATTTTGTTGTTGATTATGTTTGTCTGCTATCCCACTAACATTTTAAGATGAAAATTAAAATAATCGTTGCGGTAATTTAAAAAAAGTCGATTTTAGTATTTTATTACTATAAAATGCGAAGATTTGCACGAAAAGATATGGTAAATGTTGTGTACATTTTTTTTCTCGGGATCGTTTATTTATCACTAGAAAGACAAAGTGAGTCGTTTTGACCCATTTGCTTCTTCTAAATATGGCAAATGTAGCCTACATTTTTTTTGGGACCTTTTATTTATCACTAGAAACATAAAGTGAGTCATTTTGACTCATTTGCTTCTCGTTATTGCTATTCTTGAACTATAGGACACAGACCGAATCGCTTTCATTAATTTTAGTCATTTCTTGAGAGAAATGTACTGCTGTGGTTTCATCTCATAGCGGCTAATATTATTGCCAAAATACGTCCTGTATACCTTGAACTACCACGTGGGCTATTTTGACCCAAGTATGTTTTTTTACCTTTGCGCAAAATAAACCATATATACTCTCAAATATTCGCCATATGCCACGTGCTTTAATCTTCATACAGATTTAGGAGGTAGTCTATGACTGTCCTACCCTTATTTTGTCTAAAAATCATTGAATAAGTAATTAGTCTGAATTTGGGAACTCAAGTACCTTCCTACTCGTTTCCTGTTCCGCACAATAAGAGTTGCCAGTAAAAAGTTTAGTGAATGAATTAAGCGCTTCCTTTGAACATGAAGCGCATTCGCGTCAAGTGCTTCCGGAATTCTGAGCCTCAGGAAATAATCGTGAGCCAATCATGCCACAGGAGCTCAAAGAAAAATTTCTGACGAATTTTGTCTAGCTTCGACGATTTGAAAAAAAAATGGAGAACCCTGGTGCATGCTTTAAGCCTTCTCAGTATATCACCGCAGATGAACAGCTGTATACCTGAAAATGCTGTTCCCTATTTCTTCAGTTTATGCCCAATATAGGTTTCAAAAATGTTGACCTCTCTACGAAAGTTTGAATAAGTAAGTGAAAAAATCGCTAAATAACGTAACAAACTTTACATTAGAGGTAATTCTATTGTGAACAAATTCTGTATTCATGACACCGTCATACATTAATTATAAATAAAGTTACAGTTGGGCGAATGTACCAAAATGCGGTCAAGAGTGTTAATTTCACAACAGTGAACTTTGACTTGTTTTATTTTCAATACAAATGAGGCGAAAAAACTCAGGGAAATTCCTTGACATTTTCTGTAAATGTATGCGTCATAAAAATTAAAATTTTTAAATAACTGTAGCTTACAGAGTTAGTTATAGAGGAGGACCTTATGTCAGCTCCAATTTGTGATAGAAAGCTCTGCCAAAGCTTAAAATAAGTAAAAAATTCAAATAATAAAAATGACATAAGAAATAAAGTTTAAAACTGATTAAATAATTGGCTATTAGCAATTATTTTCTCTACGCTTTTTTATGTCGCTTGGGGTCGGCGAATGTAAGTTATTACAAGTGGTAGGCGATGGCCTTTTCGTGACAAGTGCAGTGTTTTTAGGACGAGTCGTAGGTGAGAGCACTGAAGGTGCCCGAACCGAAGACGAGTCTAAAAACCCTGCACGAATCAAGAAAAGGGCCTACCACGAGACATGCACGAAACTTTTTACAACAAGATCATGAAAATCGTGAAAAAACGCTACCTAATTGAAGTTGCGGGGGGCGGACCAGGGCGCAGCCCTGGTGGGGGTGCAGGGGGCGAAGCCCCTTCTGGGGGGTTCGGGGGGCGAAGCCCCCCGACTGAAAACAAATCAAATCATAAATTAAAATTATGATAAGATTAAATTAAATAAGTTTAACTAACAATTTTTTTCATATAAAAAGAAGGAATTTAGAATCAAGATAAATGTATACATGTTTATTTTAGCAACTTTATTTTAAAGAGAACACTTTGAAGAGTATAACATTTTGAACTAATTTAAATTTTCCCGCAACTTTGACTTGAGCAACTATAGCGCACCTAGCAGCGGAGAGGCTACCGGCTTTTTTATAACCTTATTTCTGAATGCTGTCACGCGTTTTTTCGGTTTTCTTCAATAGTTAAATCAATGTGATATTATCGAAAATTGAAAAAATGTCAGATTCGGATGAAAGTGAAGTCTTTCAGTGCACGCCTCCTATTTCTGCACGGTAAGTCGCGAGACGAGCGCGCTACAGTTGTCGCTGAAAACGTCGACCTATTTCCGTCTTTATCTAACTATCTTCCTTTCACTTATTGTGAAAATGTGGAATGCTTACGAAAAGAGGCCTTTTCGTAAGCATTCCTCATTTCGTACGTTCTTTATTCGCATCGTTCGAAATGCGCCACATTACACACAGATCATAAGTACGAAAACACGCCATTTTCATGATAGTGTTGTAAAATATTTATTTATATAATAAGAAGTTGTCAGTTGGTGAAATTAATTTTTTTATTGCACTTTGTTAATTATACAAACATTTACGTCCATTTACTTTCTCATTTTCAGATGAAGTGCATAATTTTTTCCAAACATTTCAAATAAACTACCAGTGGAAGTTATGTACATCCCTATTTTTTGTGTTGTTGCTAATGTGTCTTAATTTCAGGGTGCACAGTCTTCCCCTTTTTTTCTTAGTTCCCCCTTTTTTCTTGAAATTCCCCTTTTTCCTCCTATTCTCAAAAACCTTCCCTTTTTTCCCCTTTTCTCTTCAAATGTACTATATTTGAAAATACAATATTTGAATTACGCGGAAAATTCTCTGAAAACCTTCGTGAAATTTCAAATAAAAACTGTACTTAGTATAAATTGATTCTAAAAATGAAAAATATTAAATCCTTTTATAAATATTCCTAAATTTTATTTGAATATGATACAGATTGATTTTTATTTTAAAAATTCTTGTAAATAGTTGGTCATTTTTTTAATTGTACGAAATTTTTGTTCCACGTTTGACCTAAGAGAATAGATTTCAGGAATGAAATTATAAAAATATCTTAGTGTTTAGTTGATAATTATATATATCTTCTTTTTTTGAGATTTTTGTTTGACATATCTGAAATATTGAAAAATTTTGTGAAATTTTGCGAAGAATCCTATATGAAAATTACATTTTATATAAGCTTAAAATAAGCAACAAAAAGAAAGCTAAAAAATAACCAGTAATTCGAAATTTTTATTTTGTATACCAAAATATTTTTCACCTTGATTTATAATTTTGTTGACATTTTTTCTTTTTCTTCCTTAAAAATTTGTTTGATTTGAAAATTCATTTATTTGGTTGAAACTTCATTCTTTTAAAGTTGATTTCAACTGTTTTAATTAAAAATAATTTATATTGAAATGACGATTATTACATTTTTCGTTGAAAATTCAGCTTTTTTGGTTGAAAATTTAACTGTTTAGTTAAAACTTATATTTTTAGTTGAAACTTGGATTGACATACAGGAATATTCAAAAATCTTTGAAAATTTTCGTAAGAATCTTAGAAAAATTATACTTATACCTATAACCTTAAAAATAAATAACTTGAATAAATAGTTATTCGAAATTTTTATTTTGTATTAAAAATTATTTTTCCCCTCAAATTATAATTTGGTTGTAATTTTCCTTTTTTCTTGACTGAAAATCATTTTTACTTAAAAATTTATTCATTTTGTTGAAAATTCATTTTTTCCAAGTTAAATTAAACCATTTTTCATTTAAAATACATTTTTTTATTGAAATAGCAATTATCACATTTTTCCTTAAGAATTAATCTTTTTGCCTACAAATTAAACTATTCGGTTGGAGATGTTTTTTTGTTTGTTCAAATTTTAATTTGAAATATCTGAAATCTTACAAAATATTTCGCACCTTTTGTCAAGAATCTTGGAAAACTTATACTTATTGTTACAATTTTATTTTATTTGTAAAATAATTTTAATTGGAAATTAATTGTGAATAATTGTAAAATAAATCAAAAGAAATTTATTTTATAAAGAAATATCCCATAATACTACCTCCGCGGTGGCGTAGAAATGATTTTTATTAAAAACTGTGTGGGATTTTCTAAAAAAAAAACTGCATGAATTTCTGAACTTCTTTAATTTTATTTTTTGAGTATTTGAATCTGATTTGTGTTTAGGAAAAATCATTTTAAAGGCAAGTCTTCAAAGTATTTTACTAACCAACAAAGATATTTTTATAATTCCATTCCTGAAATCTATTCCGTAAGGTCAAAGATGGTACCAAAATGTCGTGTCATTTCAAAAATGACGAACTATTTACAAGAATTTTTTTAGATAAAGGTCAATGTGTATCATATTCAAATGAAATTTAGGAATATTTATAAAAAGTATTAATATTTTTCACTTTTTAAAATTAATGTATACAGAGTACAGTTTTTACTTGAAATTTTACGACAGTTTTTTGTATCATGTTTGACCCCAGGGCAGAATCACGGAAAAATATTCTGAAATTATGTTCATTACTTATTAAAATACTACAAAGAATTACCTTCAAAACTGTTTTGTCTTTTTAAAATCATAAGATATTTCTTTATAAAATAAATTTCGTTGAATTTATTTTACAATTATTTACAATTAATTTTCACTTAAAATCCTTTGACAATTGAAATAAAGTTGTAAAAGTAAATATAAATATAAGTTTTCCAAGATTCATGACAAAAATTTCGAAACATTTTTTAAGATTTTAGATATTTCAAATTAAAACTTGAACAACAAAAAAAAACAGTTTCATCCAAATAGTTTAATTTTCAGGCAAAAAGGTTAATTCCCAGCCAAAAATGTGATAATTGCTATTTCAATTAAAAAAATTTATTTTAAATAAAAAACGAGTGAATTTAACTTTGAAAAAATGAATTTTCAACAAAATAAATAAATTTCCAAGTAAAAACGATTTTTAGTCAAGAAAAAAGGAAAATTACAACCAAATTATAATTTAAGGCAAAAAATAATTTTATTACAAAATAAAAATTTTGAATAATTATTTATTCAAGTCATTTATTTTTAAGATTATAGGTATAAGTATAATTTTTCTAAGATTCTTAAGAAAATTTTCGAAGATTTTTGAATATTCCTGTATGTCAATCAAAATTTCAACTAAAAATATAAGTTTTAACTAAACAGTTGAATTTTCAACCAAAAAAGCTGAATTTTCAACGAAAAATGTAATAATTGTCATTTAAATATAAAATTCTAATTTTTAATTGAAACAGTTGAAAAATTATAAATCAAGATGAAAAATACTTTTGTATACAAAATAAAAATTTCGAATTACTGCTTATTTTTTCACTTTTTTTTCTGCTTATTTTAAGCTTATATAAATGTTATTTTCATAAAGGATTCTTGACAAAATTTCCCAAAATTTTTCAATATTACAGATATGTCAAATAAAAATTTCAAAAAAAATATTTATAATTATCAACCAAACACTAACTGAGATATTTTTATAATTTCATTTCTAAAATATATTCCCTTAGGTCAAACATGGTACAAGAATGTCGTAAAATTTAAAAAATGACCAACTTTTTACCAGAAGTTTTAAAATAAAAATCAATCTGTATCATATTCAAATAAAATGTAGGAATATTTATAAAAGTTTTTAATAATTTTCCATTTTTAAAATCAATTCATAAAGAGTACAGTTTTTGTTTGAAAATGCACGAAGGTTCTCTGTACCATACTTGACCCTATCAGGGCAGAATCAAGAAAAAATATTCTGAAAATATTTTCATTATTTATTAAAATACTACAAAGACTTACGGTAGGTTTATCCTTTAGTGTCAATTCAAATAGGTGCTGTGATTCTGTTAGTGCATTAAAAGTGCTTTTGGAATTGTGCCCTTAAAGGGATCTTTGCTGCTTGTGTAATTCATACAGCAGCGTTGCATCTTAAATTCAAAAGTGCCTTCAAGGAATAAGCGGAAACATGGAAAGTAGTGTAGCGGATGCGTTAAACAATCTTAAAAAGTCCATCGATACGTTAACGGCCTCGCATGATGAGCTCCGTAAGGATGTACAAGGCGCCTGTAAGGTTGCAATGGAAGGTCAGAAAAGGATTAATTCATTAACGGAGGAAGTTAACATTATCTCAAAGAACGTGGACTCGATCGATCGCATGACTAGAGCAAATAATATTATCATCTTTAACTTGAAGGATGACGATGAAAACAATAGGAACCTCTTCAAAACAATAACAGCAGTTTTCCAGACAGCTATGCTGGAAATTCCAGAGGTAGCCATAGCAGACGTATATCGGCTGGGGAAAGTGAAAGCTAAATGCCCCGTCATACTTAAATTTGTTGCTCCGCTATGGGTAAGGATGGTTTTCTCGAAGATAATGGAATTTAAGAAGCAGGAGCTTATAGTTGCAAACAACCGTATGATGCAGGAAAGAGATCAGAGAAGGAAATTGATTCTTCAATCAACTAGCTTGAAAAAACTGGGAATCAACTCGATAATAAAGGGAAACAAGATCTTTGTGGATGACAAGGAGATGTGCAACGAGGAGGTGGACGCTTGCTTTCAAGGAAGCAAGCGTAAGCGAGGAAAGGAGGACGAGACACGGAAAGAGGAAGAATCTGATGATTCCGGCAGGCAGGTACATAAACCAAAAAGAAAAGGACGTCCACTCAATCGAGATCTGGCAGGTAGAGAAGCATCCAATAGTAGCCTCGATACATACATTAGTTCCGCTAATGCAGGTCCTCGTCTCGGGCAAACTCTGAAAACGGATAAGGGCAAGTACTTGGCGGAACAATCCTCTAAGCCTAAGGATGAGTAGCAGCCAGACCTTCATCCTCGAATTCTATGCAATCAGCATCCTTCTGCGCATATTCCATTTTGGGGTACTACGGGGAAGCTAGGCAAGGCTGGTCCAGCGATTATCTTCTGGAATATCCATGGGTTCTCAAATTTAAAAGACCTCAAGTCAGTGTACAACGGGAAAAACATCCTCTGTGTTTACGAGACATGGGTACCATCTTCGAGCATCAATACGTCTGCATTTGCCGAAGACATGCTTCAATTCATCTCGACAGCACGGAGAGAAGCATCAAAATGCAGAGCGATGGGCGGGATAGGTATTTTTTTATGTAAAAAAAACTATTTTGCTAAGTTATTGTTATCATCTTTTGAATATATTTTTTTATTGGTCAGAACCTCATCCGTTGAATTCTTACTGGGGGTAGCTTACGTTTCTCCGAGCACTGATATTACTTACTTTTTAGAGAATTTTAATGCCGTCCTTTTCTCACTTAATACCTCATACCCTTCTTTACCTATGATTATCGGAGGCGATTTTAACTGTAGAGTGGCTCGTTTTAACCAACTAGACAGGAATATAATATCCAACAATTTATTGTTATCTCATGAAAGGTCTTCTAAAGATCCCTTCACGAATTTTAGAGGTAGGAGTTTAGTCAATTTTATGGAAACCAACGATTTCATGTTATTAAATGGAATATCGATAAGTGACTCTCCGGCACAGTTTACATTTGTCCGCGGGGGGGGGGGGGGAGAAGTGTGGTTGATCTGGCCTGGGTCTCTATGAGCAGTATGTAAATAGTAAAGGTCTTTGAAGTGTTGCCGATTGTAACCATGTCAGATCTCCCGATCATCCTACGTTTAGCTGACTTCAATAGGGAGTCACTCCATATGCAAGGAAAAGCGCCGGGGTTGGTTAGAATAACGTTTGACAGATCGAAAGCTGAGGAATTTACAGGGTTTATGAGATGGAAAGACGAAGTAGCGATGACAGATCTGTGTTTGGACGGTATGAATGACAATTTGATAAAAGTGGTGACGGAGGTAGCAGAGAGCTTAGGAATGAGAAAGGAGCTTAAGAATAATCGAGGCATTGTTTACAGAAATAAGAAGTGGTTTGATGGTGAATGTCAGGAGGCAAAGCGTAGCATGGGGAAAGCTTTTAAAAAATGTCGCGAGGAGGATTTTAAGGGCTTAAGCAACGAGAAGTATTTTCAACTCAAAATTGCATACAGTACGATGATAAAAGATAAACGAAGGTCTTACGAAAAATCAACGGTGGAACAGCTAGCTGCTGCAAGTAATTCGGAAGCTTATCTTCATGCCTTTTTCCCGATCTGTAACCTGTAAACAACCAGCCTCAATCGCACTGTGGTGCCTTTATTAGACGAGCGAATTACAGCGAGCGAAATTTTAAAAAGCCTGGGAAAGAGCAAGGATGCGAAAGCAGCGGGTTGGGATCAAATAAATTATAGCTTTTTCAAAAGACTACCGGAAAACTGGATAATG
The DNA here is from genome assembly GCA_932178445.1 of Andricus quercusramuli. Classification (NCBI taxonomy): domain Eukaryota; kingdom Metazoa; phylum Arthropoda; class Insecta; order Hymenoptera; family Cynipidae; genus Andricus; species Andricus quercusramuli. The sequence continues at coordinate 150,627 of CAKNXH010060341.1, forward strand.
TATTTGGAAGTCTTGTATAACAAAGTCATGGAGGAGGAAAAAGTCCCAAAGAATTGGGGAGCACTTGCCATGACCATGTTGCACAAGAAGGGAGACCCGGGCGATCCTGACAACTACAGACCGATAACTCTAGTGAATTATGTCGCCAAAATTTTCATGCAAATTCTTTCAGAAAGGCTAATAACTTGGATAGAGGAAAACGATGCAATTCCGAAGTTTCAATCGGGCTTTAGGAGAGGCAGTGTTTGCTTGGATGACCTTTTTGTGCTGCATTCCAACATTCAAATTCACCTTAGGCACCCAAGAAGGGCAGTGTACGCAGCGTTTGTCGATTTTAAGTCTGATTTTCCTTCCGTACCACATGACTTATTGTGGAGTAAACTACACCGAAAGGGAATTAGTACTAAGTTTATAAATATAATAAAAAACTTCTACGATAACGCATACACTAGTATTAGAACGAAGGAAGGCTGCACAGAATTTGTAAAAGTTTCTCAAGGTGTGTTGCAAGGCGAAGTACTTAGCCCTTATTCCTTCTCTATATTTATTAGCGATTTAGAAGAGTTCTTGCTGAGACAAGGTTGCAGAGGAATTTCTATTAGCAGCATTGTGGAGATCTTGATACTGGCGTACGCGGATGACTTGGTACTCTTGTCCGACACCCCGATAGAACTAGCCAGGAAATTGGAAGCTTTACGAGTATATTGAATTCAGAACAGATTAAAAGTGAACACGGAAAAAAAAAAATTGTAATATTCCGCAAAGGTAGAAACGCTTCCGTTGATAAATTTACGTCATTCAAATTCGGAGAGGAAAAAATCGACGTATCCGAAGAGTACCCGTGTCTTGGGGTACCGTACAAAAATTCTTGTTCGGACTCTAGCGCTGCGAAAAAGTTTGTAAGCTCGGCTAACTCAGCGGTTGGAGCGACCTTCGGAATAATTAACAATCTCAAAGCAGATTCATGGTCAACATACGCAAAACTGTATCAGAGCTTGACAATTAGTACTCTGTTATACGGAGTCCAAGTCTGGGGGCAAAATCATTTGGGCGACATAGAAAAGGTGCAGCTAGCATTTTTTAAGCAGTTGTTGCATCTGCCCTCTTGCACGCCCAACTACGTGGTACGGCTAGAAACTGGAGCGCTGCCGTTGTCCTGTGTCATACTATCAAGAACATTGTCTTGGATTCAGAAAATTTGTAAAATGGAAAATACGCGGTATCCAAGGCAGTGTTTGGTGATGCTGATGGGGTTGGCGCGTGCAAGAGATGGCGGAAATATGCGTAACTGGTTTGGGGGACTGAGGCACTTTTTCGAGGAAAGTGGGATGCTGCAGGTATGGAGCACAGCTTCCATCGAATATATAGTAGAAAAATCCGGCGAGTTACTAAATATAAAAGAAAACAATTGCAAAAAGACCTAGATTGCAGAACAAAATCGAGGAGTTTGATTGTTTGGCCTCACCTTGAGGTTCGTCCAGGAACACAGCCATATCTGCTAAAGAGAATGCACATTAGGTTCAAGAGAATTTTCGCGCAGTTAAGGCTTCTTAACATCCACTACAAGTTAATAAGGCTAAGTCGTGAGAAATGCGAACTCCCACTGGGTGAGAGCTGTGGGTGGTGTGATGAGGAAATAGAAAATTTCCATCATTTTTTGTGTGGCTGTACGAAGTTTAGGAGTACTAGGTTTAAATATTTCCCGGAGTCTCAGGAAAGAGATTGCCCGAAGGCGTTTTGAAAAGAAATAATGTCAACGAACTCGGTCTCCTACTACAAGAAATTTGTAAGAATGTGCGAAGAAATGTTGCAAATTAGACTATGTGGATGAAGGGTATAAGGGGAAGAGCGTTCAAGCGAAAAAATAGTATATGGGAGTAGTTGACCTTACTTTGTAGTGATTATTTTTATAGTTTGTATCGATATGTAACAGACTGTTTAGTCTCAATAAACGATTTAATACAAAGAATTACCTTTAAAATTGTGTTGTCCTTTAAAAATCATGAGATATTTCTTTATAAAACGAATGTTGTCACATTTATTTTACAATTATTCACAATTAATTTCCAATTACAATTGTTTCGCAATTAAAATAAAATTGTAAAAATTAAATTTTGTAATGTTGAGATAAATATTTTAAGATAATAAAGGTTTTATAAAGTTTTTATATATTAAGAAAGCATAGGATGTCAAGTTAATAATTTTTCGGCTTCTCTCTTGAAACCCCCAAAATTGCGATTATAGCCTAAAATAGCACAAAAAGAAAAGTAATTACTAGAGGTGAGCATACAGTCAAAATGTTGACTATTTTAATAAATAAAAAATAATAATTATTTATTATCATTTTAGCTTTAGAATATTTCAAATCTATTGAAAAATAAAACATAAACAATGAAAAATGAAACCACTCTGAAGTGATAGATATTATTAACCTAATTTTAAAATCCCATACACAATATTCAATATATTATTGAACTTTATAACCCTCCAGTGTCTTATAATGTATTCCCTGTACAATCAGATAGTCTAAAACATTCCATGAGAATTCCTGAAAGAAATAATCATTAAATATCTCAAGACTTCATCACGTGTATTTGAAGTCTTTCAGGTGTGAATTTTTGAAAACAAAAATCAACCCAAACCTCCTAATAGCCAACGAAACCGAATCGTGAAGTCGGGCGAGCTCGGTCCGAGCCTCGGGTTCGTGCTCGTGCATTTTCGGCTTTACAAGAGGCTGGCCAAGTTGACCGTCGAGGAGATAAACCGACCGCGTGATGTAAAGGAGCAAAGTGGGGGAACCCTTCCCCTTGATTCCTGGCTCGCATTTTCTTAGATCGTTTTTGCTCTCGCGCGTTTTTACTTCGCTTCTGCGTACGTTTTTTTTCGTTCGCTTTTGCTCTCAGCGTTTCATATAGGAGTATAAAAATTTATTTTCTCTTATATGTAATATCATGCAAAAGTTTGCAGACATCTATTTCCCAACAGGTTGAACAAGCACCTTAGTTTTAATCATAATAAACAGTAAATTTTCTTTCAATTATTGCATGAAAGGTGATAAAAGTACTTGTTTTGTTAGAAGTTATTTAAAAAAACATCAAATTTTAATGTTTTCGAAAAATATCAATGAGGGCTCGTGCATAAATTACGTAACGCAGTTTTCCGACAATTTTGACCCCCCCCCCCCCCCATATAACTCTTTTTCCAACTTTTCCCTGTAGTTTTTCACCATTATGTAATATTAAGCTAGACCCCTTCTCCCCCCAAAAAGTGTTACGTAATTTATGCACGAGCCCTAAGTTTGGAAATAGCAATTTTGTTATACAGTGAGAGAGAGAGGGAGGGGGAGAGGGGGGGGGGGGGTAACTTGTAACATTCTGTTTTGTTACATTAAACTTTTTACTTAAAAATTCATGAGATTGTGCTTAATTCATTCAACATCATTATTTAAACTATTCAAATTGTATAATGAATATTTAGAGAAAGAGAAGGTTCAATGCAAGCGAGGATAGAGTTATCATAATTATTAGCATCTTAGTAATTTATTAAATATCGGTATATATATTATGATGCTATTCATTAAAATGACCATTGATTGAAAACACAAATTAAAATGGCCGAGTGATTGATCAGTGGTTTTTTCCCAACAAAGAAACGAAATTGATTACGAGTCACACATTCAATAAAATTCGACACACCAAACACATTTTATAAATATCAAACAAACACACTAGATCAATTAAAATACGAGAGAGACAATTAAATATATATCACATTTCGAGAGCGCTTGGAATTATAAGAAAAATACTTATCGATAATAATTGGTTGACTTCCTTAGATGAAGTGTGATGGAAATGTCGCCAACCGCGAGACTATGAATTTGTTAACGGTTATTCAGATGTTCGGTATTTCCACAGGCGAGCAAATCCTAATCATTTCTGATTTAGTAATAGGATCAGGAGCACATTGCTAGATGGGGCCTCACTTACATCCATCAGCATCATTTATTGAGAACAATCAGATTGGAGTTCCGGTTATGTAAATTTGCCACGCTGTAATTTTCACAAAGAACCACGGTTTTACAATAGACACAAAAAAACTAAGATTTCATACACCCACGTATTTACAAATAATATGTTACCTGCTCAGATGCAGAGGCGAAGCTCTAAACAAACGGGGCAAAAATGGATTTTTTGATACACTTTAAATGTCACAAGCGAAATTACTATTCGCAAGCGTCTCTTAAGTAGAAATGACCAACTCTCGTCTCGCGCTAACAGCTTTCCCTACTCCAATAGCCGAAAATTTCATTAACCAATCATACGATCCATAATTACCGCCAGCACACATTCATATCATAAATGAAATATTCGCCAATCTCCGTTCGTCGTAGGTTCACATTTTCAAGTTTCGCGAACCAAGCATTTTGCGCGAATATTTAAATAATATTTTCCTTACAAACTGAAGGACTCCTTCGAGTGGGTGTGTCAGAGGCTTGCATTACACGTTCGATCCATGGTTTCATTCGAGTCAGGCGTGACTCCCCATATCGAGGTATAAGATGTTTACACATCAAAACTTAAAATTTCGATGTTTTCGAAAAAATGGTCCAACTCTGAAAATAATAAACATTCTCAGCAAACAACCCGGAAAATTTCAATTAACTACCGTACTCGAAACGTGCTTAAAAAAAATGCAAAACAATATTCAAGAATGGAGGACAAAAATTTTCAATTTTGAATAACTCCTTAGTCTTTTGAATTTTTCAAAATTATTTTATGTTTTTTTTAAACACCTCAGAGAACTGATACTACAATTTTCATCAATATTACAAACAGTAGATGAAATTCTTCAGATGAGTTGAGCTGGAATTGCTCAAGTGTTTAATTTGTCGGTAATTAATTAGTTTTATCTTATGCGATTATTTGTCTCCAATATTTCTCATTTTCCTCTGGAAGTTTCTTATTTTTCTGGAGTGGAACTGTCAGCGTGAGAAGTTAAATTCATGTTCTCAAGAGAATATCAGTTTCCTACGCCTTTGGCTTTTTTTTTTTAGCAGCTAGTGGAAAGTGCCGAATAGTGACCCTAGGATGACATTGATGCTGGTGACTCCTTTTATGCGCGCAGAAAAAAAAACTAGAAAAAATAATTGTTAATTATAAGTTATTTCATAATTTTGAAAATGTATTTCGTATTTCATTGTATTATTTGAATTGTTTACTTATTTCAAGCTTTAGCAGAGGTTTCTATCACAATTTGGAGCTGAGATAAGGTCCTCCTCTATAATTAACTCTGTTAGCTACAATTATTTAAATTTTTCAATTTTTATGAGTCATACATTTACAGAAAATGTCAAGAAATTAGCCTGCTTTTTTCGCCTCATTTCTATTACTTTTTAAGCAAAATATAACAAGGCAAAGTTCACTGTCGTGAAATTGACGCTGTTGACCGTGTTTTTGTACCTTCACCCAACTGTAACTATATTTATAATTAATGTAGGCCGGTGTCATGAAAAGAAAATTTGATCGCAAAAAAATTATCCTTACAGCGAAGTTTGTCACGTTCTTTGACGATTTTTTTTATTGACTTATTCAAACTTTTGTAGAGAGGTCAACTTTTTTGAAACCAGTAAGTTAGACAAATATGGCATCAAATACTGGCTTCTGTGTGCTGCCACGTACCGCTGCACCTTGAACGGGTTTCCTTACATTGGAAAAGATGACAATCGCTTTTTTGGATGGATAATATGACATTATCACTTTTTAACATAACGAAAACATGAATCCACATCAGTAAGAATCAATCGCACATGGTTGAAACCATAATAACAACGATGATCCCATAGGGGTCATTTTGACCCAGACGATAGTTCAGGTGGTACGGTCAATCTCGGTGGTACTAGTGTTATTATGTTTCTTGAAAATTTTACGAATATTTAAAGACAAAAATGAAAATATATAAATTGTAATGTGGGCGGGGGAGCCCGTGAGCCCCCCAAGGGCTCAAGCTATAAAGCCTATTATGTCACACCCGTGTTTATTCTCAAGGCAGTACACCGAATCTAGCCACATTTACCTAGTTCTTAGAACTCGGTCTATTTCGTTGTTTCCAACGCTCTGGAAATACACCTCTCAGGTACGGGCGTAGCCCGCCGCACAGTAAATGACGCAGACCTCTTTGTACAGCAAAGTGAGCCTCACCCACTCTGCCATCCGGCACTCCCTAGCCAGGCCGCCGTGGAGAAGCGAAGGCCAGGTTAGGGTGGACGGAGCGGTCCTCTGAAGTCGTCGGTTAGATGCACAGATTCAGCGGACTGACTTGGTGTGTTATGTAGATGTATGTTTGTGTGTTCATTACTCGAAATCGACCAGCGACCACCGAGTGATAGGCCCCTCGAACTTGAGCCCTTTCACAAAGAGGGCGCCTACTCTTTCCAGCCTTCTCAAAGTCGACTAGTGACCCACAAGGGTAGTCCCCTCGACAGGAATTCTCTTTCTTGGGAGGTAACTAGCCACTTTTGAAGGGACTTTCAGTTTAAGGTGGTTTCCGAACCATCAAAGTCCCAGTAAAAGTACATAAATAAATTTCCATTGGTGCCGGCACAGGGATCAAACTCCAGGCCTCCAGCTCGGAAGCCTGGGTGGCTGAGGCTCTTCTTGTGTTTAATTAATTTGAAATGTAAAAATTTCCGTACAAAGATACAGTAAATGTGGCCTAATAGTTTTTTTGCAACACCCACCTCTAAAGTTGACGTTTGCATGCATGTAGATGGTGCCTAAAGTACCTTATTTGAGCAGACTGTGCGTGAAAATTTTTTCGCGCATGCGCAGTTCGAAGATGGCTTACTTTAGACACTGGTGAAAAAGCTGCGCATGCGCACATTCGAGGTGATGTACTTTAGAGACTGGCATAGGTAACTTTAAACACTGGCGTTGGTATCTTTTTGAAATAAATTTACATTTAACTTGAACGAATGTTTTAATGATTGAAGTTTTGTTGTTAAGGTTTCAAACATTTTTTTGCACAAATTTTTGTTTACTTTTTTCTTTACCACCTCCTGACAACTTTTTCGGACGGGCGTTGCAAAAAATAGCGTGTGATACACGTGCGCGTAGGTGATTGGTAACTCGTATGAATGCATCATTCGCCTGCGGTTCGAAGCACTCGTCTACGTTTTCGCACTCGCTTCGCTCGTGCGCTAACCACCGATTCATGCTTCGAGCCTCCGGCTTATGCTGCAAAATTCACACTCGCACACAATCACATATTTTACGCACTTGTATCACAAATAACTATTTCGCTAGATTTTCTTATCGTTTATGGTCTTTTGTCATCCCACAAAGTGCAACCTTTTTTCAGTCCATTTTTTATTGACTGTGGTTCTCTGACATCCTGCGAACATTTTAAGATGAAAATTAAAATAATCGGGCCCTTTTTTGAAACAGTAAATTTATGGATTTAGTTAATTCGAATTGCAAACATTCCTCTTAAAACGCAAATATTTTATGAATGCACACAATTTTACTGTGATTTATCATTCAATTTCAAGTTACACACGAAATATAAAATAATTTAAAAACTGTTTTGCATTTCGAATTAATTATTACATATGATATTACAGTTATTACATATTTTTAGGGAAATTTTTGCATTTCATAATAAACACAAAGATCAACTTTTTTTAAAATGAGCGCTATTGATTCTCTTAATTTTCATATTGAATTATTCCTGGGATGCCACAGAAAACTTGAAGTTATTGAGTGATGGCCACTTTTTAGATAATATCACGTACATTAAATTAAATTAAATTTTTCTTCATATTGTAGGTGTATTTCACATAAAAAACGTGAAACCCACACTAGAAGGTGAATCATCCAAAGTCAAAGTTAAAGTTAGAGTGAACCTCAACGGTATTCTTACCATTGCTTCAGCTTGTCTTGTTGAAAAACGCGAACCTACACAACAAGAAAAGGAGGAACAGGAAGAACAAGATGAACAGCAGAACCAGCAAAATAATATAAATTCTGATCAGTCTCAAGAAAAACTAGATAAATCGGATCAAGAAGCTCAGATGAATGAACCTCCAGCAGTGGAGGTATGTATATGTTTTTTCGTCAACAATAAAGATGGCGGATGCGATTTGAATCAGTTGAATCATTACAAATAGGCCAACAAATTAAAGTAGCTGAAAATGAAGTTGTGTGATGATTTATCAGTTAGTATTATACAAATCGTGCTTTCATTTCAAAGCTTATGAAGAATTTTTGACATTTGATTTAATAATATATTTTGTAACTACATAATGTTTTTCAAGGTTCCATCTTTTCAGTATTAATTAACATTTGTAGCCGAAATCACATCAAGATGAATAGATGCATGTTTCACATTCCTCTATATTGTCTTTACTTCATGCCCTTGCAAATTCCGGTTAAGTGGATAAGTAATGCCGGTGATGTAGACTTTTGCCCCTTTTATCTTAAGCATCAGGATGTCGGGTCGATTGGCTCGGATATAATGATCCGCCTGGATAGTTACATCCCAATATAAGATTTAATCATCGTTTTCTAAAAAAAGCACTGGACTGTATCTATAGAAAGGCATTCATTGTGTTAAAAGTCCTAGGTTTAGGGTAAGTTGTTGCTTTATAATGCCCGCTACATAATTACTTCTGTGCGTGTATTCATTCTGAACAACTACGCGACAACCATCAATTATGTGCTCGATGGATTCGCTGGTATCTCCACATAACCGGCACCGGTCATCTACGTCTTGGTGTTACACGTGCTTGTGATAGTTTCTGATGCTGACAACCATGTCCTGAATCGCAATGACGAATCCTTCCGTTTCTGGATACCTCAGTATCCACTTCTCCATTGCGTTTCTAATTCCTCTATGGCTTCTGCCCTAATATATTCAAGGCCTCCTCTGAGGACCAATTCGAGAGCGTGTAATTGAGATCCGCTTTACAGGTGGTGTCGTAAAGCGCACCACCTCGCTTGCTGTTAAAATAGCCTCGCAACTGTATAACTTGTGACTTACACAGTCTCTTGACATCTACAACGTCCCTACCCCCTCTATGTCGTGGTCGAACTACTCTTCCAATCAGCGAATTCATGTGGTTCACTCGTTGCTTCCTCATTTCGACGCGGATGTTTATGTTTAATTTTTCAATGTTGGTGTTCGACCATTTGATGAGCACAAAGGGGTACGTGAAGATAGGAATGGCAAAGGTGTTGATTGCCTTGATCTTGTTTCGCGAGTTGAGAGAAGTCTTCAGAACCAATCTTGGTCTTGTACAGAAGGCAGTTATCAAGCTTTTCTTAACTATCGTATGCTGAATAACCATAGATTCAAGAATACCCAGACATTCATATGACTTGCTTTCAGCGCGTTCTAGGACGGTGACATTTCCACCTGAGTATACCGTAATCGCACTTTTCATCAAGATGTTCCCAGCCATAGACCACATACTATCCAGGTGTCCCACTCACGCGGGAACGATGTATCTCTACAGACACAGTGCGGACCTAAGAGTGTTTTACTACCATCTTTGTCGCTCTTACTGTGTTAAACGCGACCCTACCCTGCAGAACAATCTGATGGAGATGGAGTCAATTATCCAAAACGTGAAGTGTCAAATTTTCTGGAACTGCGATTTACGGTCGAGGCCCGACATCATTTCGCTAGGTCTTCGAGAAACGAACTATATTCGTGATCGAATTATTAGCTCCGGCCGACTACAACATCACTGTCCAGGAAAAGGAAAAGGAAGAGAGGTATGGAGAACTCAAAAGAGAGCTGCAGCGATTGTACCTAAAATATTCGGTTAAAATAATTGTTCTTGTGATCGGTGCTCGCGGAGGTGCAAAGCTATCACTGGCTTGTAACCTCAAAGCCATACCCGTGTTCCAAAAACATACCAAGGCACTTGCGGGATGGATGCAGAAAGCCGTCCTGTCGTTGTGATTTAGTCTTGTCCTGTTGCTACCCATTTCACGGATGTGAGACATGGCCATAGGTGTGATTTACCGCGGTTCCGCTGGGAGCCAGTGTTATTTTCATAGATGGCAGTTGCTCCCAGTGGTACTCAGTGGTGGTTGTTTAACCTGTTTTTATTGTTTCTTAGTCTTGGACAGAAACCGTTGTAGTTTCGGTCGTGTATCCGTCCGCCTGTCTGTCCGTCGTATGACTTCATATGGGCATAGGGCCAAAAACTGGCATAGGACCCATAATCGACATAGGACCCAAATTCGACATCGGGCCAAAATTTGAAATGGAGCCCAAAATTGACATAGGGCCCAAATTCGGCATGGGGCCAAAAATTAGCATAGTGCTCAAATTTGACATAGGTCCAAAAATAGACAAAGTGCCAAAAAATTGACTTATATGGCGCAAATTTGGCATAGGGCCGAATATTGAAATATGGCCCAAAACTGAGATAGGGCCCAATATGGACATAGGGCCCAAAATTTACATAGAACAAAAAATATAAGCATCTAAAGCTACGAAACCTTGTTTGTAAGTGCTCGACGCCTACTTCGACTAATTTTTTAAAGTTTGCACCTTGAGTCGTACGTTCCGGGACTTTACATCTCACGCTGTCAAGGTGGTCGCGGAATACTGAATCTCGAATATGTTCGCAACAGAATCCTTCTGGTTACAGTACATGTAGTCGCAAATGGACAAGACCCTCTTCTTCAAATGGTCAGGAAACACGAAGAAGTGGCAAAAGGAGCGTTTCTGTACAAAGCAGCCGTGGAGGCTGCTGAAACTTTTGGCCTTGACTTCAATATTCGGGGTTGAGCAAAATGCATCAAACATTATCCATCTATAGTACTCGCTCCTGACGGCCCATATCAAGAGAGCACAGGAGAAAAAGTTCATCGAACAGCTCCTCGACAAGAGAATACATGGCGTATTCCACAGAAATCTGAAGGATCAATCGATGTCGTTGGAGCCAACGTTTCACCCGGATTCAACTGTGACATGAAGGTTTTCATTTTGGCGTGTCAGGACGGTGTCATTCCTACTTAATCATACTGTCGCCACGTTTCGAACCAAGACGTACAACCAAAGACACAATGCAGCTCTAAAAGTACTTGATTACCATCTCTTTCACTCTTACGGCATTAGCTTTGATACCGATCTGCTGATCGCTTCTAGGGAAATAGAGTCAATTGGCGAAAATGAGAAGTGCCGAATATACCTGAACTAAATATTTTCGGTAATTGTTTCTGTCGGGCATTTGAGGGCTGACATACTTCTCATTGACTTCGAGGAAATAACTGTGTTTGTTATCTAATTGTCGGCACCAGCCGACAAGAACACACTGCCTATGAAAATGAAAAGAAAGAGAGGTAATGATAATAATAACTCCTTATAAGGGAGTTGTGATGGTTATACCCAGAATTTTCCATTAAGATAGTTGTCCGGATCATCGGTGCTCTTGGAGGTTCCATGCTTTCACTGTTTAATGCACTGAAACTTGGATTTAAGAAGTCCGGATTCACGACGTTCCGAAAATTGATATCAGCAGTTTCATCATGATGGGATTCGCAGGACAGAGATAGAGGCGGTGTTCAGTCATGCTTTTAGCATGCGTCCAAATCCAACAGAAATGGTTAATGCGACCTTGACTGTTTACGTTTGGAGTGTCTGGATTTATTTTAAAGACCACTACACGCCATCTCCGAAACTGGTCTTAAATCCAAGTTTCAGTGTAGTGTGAAAAGCATCCCTGCATGTCAGCGAAATGCTGAGAAGCTTGCGGGGAAAATGCAGAAGGCGGTCGTCCTTGGGTCGCTCTTTGTCCTCAGGGTGCACCGAACTTTTGCTTGATCGTCGTATTAAGTCCACCGCAGACTGTAACCACCTATCTCACTGTCGTGATACGTGGTTACAGCTGAATCGTTTCCGAGATTTTGCCGAGAGCGAGTGCAATTTTCTAGAGTGGTATCCGCTCCCGATGAAATCCCGCGGTTGTCCTTATGGCCTTATGGAAATGGCACCGGGTTCCAGTAGAACCGCGGTAAATCATACCTATGGCCACGTCTCATGACCGGGATATGGATTGCTGCAGGACACGACGAAATCACGACAGGCCGGCGAAACTTCGTGTGTCTTGAAAACACGAAGTGACCCATGGATAACAGCTTTCTGCATCTATCTCACAAGTACCTTGGTTACGAATAGTGTAGAACATTGTCAGTCCTCGAGTGTGCAATGGAGACTGCTTTCCGAAAATCGTAGTTCCAGAAAATTTGGCACTTATCGTTTTAGACAGTTGACTCTATCTTCCTCGGACCGTTCAGCAGGGACAAGTACTGATCTTCTACATTTCTGTGAATTTTTAGGAGAAGATTTCTTCCATTTGCAAAGACGGAGGTTGTACCCAGAACAATTCGGTTATGAAGACATTTGAGATTCAGAAACCCGCGCCCGCCTTGTTGGCTTGGTATGTATAATCCCGGAATGGATGAATTGATATGCAAGCTCTTCTGAATATGCATGATCTGAGCGTGGCGATATCAAGAGCCGTAAGCTCGTTCCTCGTCCATTGAAAGACCAAACCTGTTGAAGAAGTCGCTTGTGTCTACTTCGGAGAGACTCCTTTACTGATCAAGGTGTCGAATAACACTTATATCCACAAGCTCATGGTCCCTGGGAACGCCAGTAATCCGTCCTCGCTTCAGAATGATTTTGGCACATTTGTCCACTCCAATCTATCCTGTGTACCTCCTGATGATATATAAAGCACTCTGAAATTGCTTTGAACTAGAAGCGATGATCTTCAGGTAATCCATATAAAATACATGAGTGACCTTATGCTCGCGATGATTAGTGTTTTACTGCACAGGTACCCAGGAGAGTTGCGTATTGCGAGAGATAGTGGCAGAACTGTGATGCAGAAGAGCAAAGGGTTAATGGTGTCGCCCTGAAAGACGCCCCTCCGGAAGGTGACGTTGTTCGTTGTCACACGAGAATTTCCAAATGAGATAGTAAATCTAATTTTCCAAAGGGGCATCAATCTCTCAATGCATCTCACTATGGGTAGATGAACCTTCAAGTTTTCCAACAGACAGAAGATAAGTCTATAAGGCGTTGAATCGAACGCTTTCCGGTTGTCAATCCAGGCCATCGACAGCACGCGCTGCTGCATCTTTGCAGACACAAGTGTCAATTATCAGGTTCTCTCGGCAGCCTGCTACACCTTTTTCTAGCCACATTGTTCGTACAACTCTCTCAAGACAGGCTCAACTCTTCTAACAATCCTGTCATTTAGTATAGCTGTAAAGATCTTATACAGCGTGTTCAAAAAAGTTATTGGCCTGTTTTTCTGTGGGTTGGACATGTCGACTTTCTTCGTTAGGAGTATAGTGCGTCCTAACACCAGTCACTGCGGAATGGGCGTATCTGACTTTGAACATGAGGTGAAGATGCGAGCCTGATGTTGGTGCGTAGAAGTAAATTTCTTCTATTATCCGGTTCTGCAGCGGAAAAGTTCTTCGTGTCCCTACGTGCTTTTTTTTGCCTCTTCGGCCTCCTTTTTAATCCACGGCACCAATTTTTTAATTCTTTGTTCGCCATATTGCATTCGGCATTATACATTTGTGAACATTGACTTCAGATTCGTAATCAGCGATCCAAAAAACTCCCTACAACCCATTTTGAAGCCACGGTACGGGAAGGAATATAGCAGCCGTCATGACCAGCCTTGTTCCTTGAAGATCTCACTTCAATCATTGTTATGCTTCGAGATTGTATGTGTGTCATTGGAGTATCCTGCTGACCTAGTTTGGAAGGAAGGGAGCTTCTTCTACCCGAAGAGTGTATTATTTCTGCTCTGGTTCGGATTATCCTTTCAGAAAGTTCAGGTGGATGTTTCTCTGTTGTGCCAGAGTAACGAAACTTAAACCTGCATAAATTGCAAAAGACTAAAGTCGACGAAAATATGGAAACGCATGAAATTTTTTTCCTGAATACCAGAACACACTTAAACAGCTATCATTACCTAAGCTAGTCAACCAAATTAAAAAATAGATATTCTCGCCCCAATAAAGACTCTTACTCTATCGAAGTACACTCCGGGGAAGAAAATTCTATGGACCCTTGCAGCGTAGGCAAAATTTAACACAGCGCCTTTATTAACTTTCCGGTGGGCGCGTGGCAGCACTCAGTGCTGCAACGTCAATGCTTCAGTGATAAACGGGATTAGCGGTTTTTGAATCGGCTAGGGAGGTTCAGTACCTGCAGTTGGCAGTACTCATAACATAATCCAGGTACCTGCGTACATTGTTTCTTTCTTTCACAAGGAACATTTAAAAATTATGTTACGATCGGTTAATTCTTCACATCATATTGAATACTAATGGACCCAAGTTTGGAAGCACACATAACAATTGTATGAGGCTCTTCACTTGGGGTGATCGCTAGAGCGATTGATCAGCAACCTTGTTCGGAGCAGTTTTACGGAACGAACGTGTCATTTAAATAAATAACACGAGAATTCTAAATCAATCTAAAAAATCTATACCCCCTACATATTGAGGAACAATTTCTAGTTTACCATTACAAATAAATTATATTCATAGGCTATAATGTGTTCAAGACACAAATATATAACTCAATTCGATAATGAGGGTTGTTCCCAATGATTTGACCTGCTATATCTCGAAAACAGGGCTGCTACTTCATGAGCAGAAGCCGATTTTCTGGAGGCAGCACTCAGTGCTGCTACGCGCCCTCTCTTGTGAGTTTCAAAGGCGCGCCCACCGGAAGGTTAACATTGCGATAGATATTAAGAGAAAGAGGGCAACCATCTTTCTTCATAACTTTCATCTCGATTTTTTCTTTCTCATCCATTCGTTTGCGCCAAAAGATGTGGTCACCGCATTCACATTATGTATGAAGTGATACCACCGAAAAATTGAAAGTATTCGGATCATGTTGAAATTCACATATATTGTAGTACTATTGGTCCTTAAGTCATGGTTTATATTTTAAGGCCTTAGAACAATGGGTTGCCTAATGGCAGGGGTCCGAATTTTCAGCTTTTGGTTAATGCATGCTGAAGTTCAAGTGTGAATAACTCAGTTTGGACTTCTTCGATTTAAAAAAAAAATATGGGTGTTTTAAAAAGCTCTCTTCATGCACGTGCAGATAATTATTATTTTTTGGATAAAAATGTATTCTCGATTTATCGAAATTAAGGATTAAAATCGATTTTTGACAAATTCCGTTTAATTTCTTTTAAATAGTCTTTAAAAAAAGTAGAATTCTTCTCCTTTAAAACCCTGGTTTGACAAAAAATGGGGACAGTTTTCGTTTTGAAGAAATAGGCGTTTACAAGAACGCGCGGGCCCCCATAACGTACCGCGCGGTGTTTCGCTGCTACCGCGAATGGGAGCGTATTTTGTATCGTTTAAATAACTAAAAGTTTTAAATAGTAGAATCGCTTCTGATTTGATAAAAGAAATATGTTTACTGTTTAAATTAAATTACAGCATAACGATTCTTTTGATAGAAGAGAGGCAAGGGGACTCACATTAAAAAAGTACCCCGAAAAAAAGGAGTTTAAAAACGTACTGGAACCTCCTTGTGATGAACTCTGGAAACTTATTTGTACAGGCTCCCACAAGGCGTGCCAACAGCGAAACACTGCACGTCACGTTGGAGGCGCCCGCTCTCGTAAACGCCTATTTCTTAAAATTGAAAAGTTTCCTCATTTTGTTCATCGCAGGGTTTTAAAGGGGAAGAATTCTACTTTTATTAAAGTCTATTTTAAAAAGTCGATGATGTCGGAATTGATCAAAAATCAATGATAATCTTTAATTTCGATAAATCGAGGCTAAATTTTTATTGAAAAAATAATTAAATATAATTATCCTAAAGTGCATGAAAAGAGCTTTTTAAAATCGAAGAAATTCAAGCTGAGTCATTCACACTTGAACTTCGGTGTGCATAGCCAAAAGCGGAAATTATGGGGCTCTGCCATTAGGCAACCCGTTGCTCTAAGGCCTTAAAAGTTACACTACCGCTTAAGGACTAATAGTGCTATATTATATTTGAATTTGAACATGATCCGAATACTTTCGATTTTTAGGTGCACTGTTAGAAAAATCTGTATGAGATTTAATATACATGTGTGTGAAGCAAATATGCACTACCGCTACTGAAATGTAACATACATTGGTGTATTGAATTTAATATACATGTGCATTAAATTTAATATACAGGTCGGTATAGCAGTGTGCATGAAAACTCAAAGTGCTTTCATTTCTTTAAATCTTGTCAAATATTCGCAATTAAATTAATAATCTAGAATTCGTCGACTCAATTGTTATTTATAATGAAAGTGCGACGTACGGGTGGAACTTTTTCCAAAATCCAGTCTAAATAGTAGAAATTTAATGCTAGTACAGTTGATTGTAGGTTAGGTATGTTATTTGTTTGCTTAATTGATCTTTTCGACTTAAAATCCAGTCATATTTTTGATTAACTGGAAGAAGGTATCATGTTTTATTATTTAGAGTCGAAAATTTATGTTGAACTTATTTTGAATTTGTGTAAAATGGAATTATCTGATTTTTCTTGTAAGTGATTAACATGAATGTATATGAAATTTAATATACACGCTCTTAATCGCGATTTCATATGATTGATATATTAATTTTAATACACATGGGTATATTAAATTTAATATTATTTTTAACAGTGTGGTATCACTTACTTAATAATGCCGCATATAATGTTAACTGATACTTAATTAAAATAATTTTTTTGCATTTTAATATTACTTAAAATACAACACATATTGAATAATAATTATTTTAATGAATAGTAGAATTAAAATAATGGGATCATCCGCAAAAATATTGTTTGCCTTATAGTTAAGTTTCTTATAAACTTTGACTTCCAAAGAATTTCAATGTGAAATTAAAACTTAATTTTGTTTATTTAATCATTCATCGTAATTTATTAAAAAGTGACAAAATATCAACCGGAAATTTCGATTTTTCAAACGAAACATGTAGCGCCCTCATTGCTTCAAACGCGTTGTGTGACGTCACACGCCTTCAAAGCCGAAGAAAATACATTGTCAGTTTGATAAAAACAATCCAAATAATTAATCATGAACGATTTTGGCTAAAAGGATTTATTTTTATGGAGTATCAGTATGCCTACATACGTTAAAGCCAGTTCTGATAATTTACCAAAAGTGAGTATACTTATGATAAGTGATTTTTCGCGTAGTGCTCCAATTTCAGTGTTGCTGAGACTCGATAATGAAAACCGAAAAAGTAAATGGGATAAAGGCCGTAGCCGGGTAAGCATGGCTGAACTTTCCTCGCTTGTTTTTGGTTCATATATTAAGGGTAACTTCCTACTATTATAGGAAAAATTTACCCCTTGTATCAACTTCAAATAATTTTTTTTACAACATTTCTAAACGAATTTTCAAAAATTAAAAAGAAAAATAAGATTCAAGGATTACTTCATGGTTAAAAAATTGAAAAAAAATTATGGCCCCTGATATGTGTAATTCCATAAGAACAGGGACCAAATTCTTTTTTAGCTTTTAAATCAATAAAGTAAGTATAATTTGCACAATACACCTTACTATAATATGCTATACACTTAACCTTCGTCACTGTCTTGAGTATAATTTGAACAATATGCCTTACTCTAATATGCTATATACTTAATTTTCGTCACTATCTTCCTCTATTACTCTGTATGTGCTGGTTTTAATGAAACCATCGTAAAAAATTTCCAAACGTTATTGTTGCTAATAATTGAGTTGATAGGTACCCGAGAAATCGGGCTTTCGCTCGAGAGCTCGAGATTCCGTGAAACACCTCCCACCAGTCACCACTACATCTGCGCGTCTCATCTCTGCCCGTCCGTGAGCGGCGCCGCTATATGCATGAGAATGTAGTGGCAAGTGGCGAGGGAAGATTTCGTGAATCTTTCCTCTCCTAAAAGTCGCGTCTATCGGGTCGACTTCGACCGCTCGCCCTGAAAAATCTCACTTTTCAGAGTAAGCCCACTTTCTTCGGCGCACGTCACATATACTGTTTTGTGTAAACAATTTACTGATAAATAATTTTAGTAGGCCCTACGATTTTCGACAAGTACCTCGCGTGTGATAAGTAATATATATGACCGTCGCCGAAGAAAGGGACCTGATGCGGAAAAAATTGATTTTTAGTTTTTCACTTTAATCGATAGCTTTTTATTTGCTCTTTCATGATAAAAAATATTATTTCAATATCTAAAAAATTTGAATTGATGTAAATCTGCAAAGAGAGGCCCTCTTATGAAGTTCCTGTATTGGAATGCCTCTTGAATCGCTCCTACTGTAAAATGAAGATACCGCGCGTTAGGTCCCTTTCTTCGCGGACGGTCACATATAATGGCTGCTATATAAGAACAGCAATCAACTGTTTTTCGACCAATACTACATACTACTATGTAATGAATAAAACATCTATATAATTTCCGACTAATGTGTCTTGACTGTACCTGGACCTTTAGAACATTCGCCTGCTCTCTCACGAATTCATTAATTGGCGCAAATCGTGCGGATTTCCAATAACGGTTTTTTTTGCTTCCTCATAGAGGAAGCTTTGTAATGGTGACATTTTTCAAAATTTTTAAATTCATTTAATTAAACCCTCCCTAATTTGAAAATGTCTAATACAATGTTCTAAGCAATTGTCCGGATGTGTGTGTGTGTGTGTGGATGTGTGGATGTCACGCTTTTTTGTGAACACGATAACTAGAAAACGGTTGCAGATAAATGGATGAAATTTGGAAAGCTTATTTTCCTCACTAATATCTTGAAACTGACCGAAGGATTTCTAAAAAAATTTATTGCATTTTTTTTCTAGCACTCAATAATATTTTAAAAATCGGTTTTTTATAGTAAAACTTTTTTCATTCGCATAATTCAAAGTTGATGCAAGAATATAAAAGATTCCTTGGTTCAGGACGAATCGATTGACCTATAATCATAATGCATTTTGTCAAAGATTAGG
>CAKNXH010060341.1:220188-254331 GCA_932178445.1 Andricus quercusramuli
CCCATATTTAAGATTAAAAATGAGTCGAAGTAGGCGCGAAGCCACTACGGGTCAGACGAGCGAAATTTTGGCAAAAATTCAAAAAGTCTACGGATTCGGCTAAAAATAGATACTCCGGGGTTTTTGGGGTCACTAATTACGAATATGCAGTCAAAAATTCAAAACTCGAAATGGCGGACTCAATATGGCGGCGAAGATTTTGTAAAATATATGGAATTGCCTAAAAATAGTTACTCGGAGGTTTTCGGGCTCGCTCATTAAGAATATGCAGTCAAAAATTCAAAATTCAAAATGTTGGACTCCACATGACGGCTAAGATTTTGAAAAGTATATGGAATCGACTAAAAATAGTTACTCGTATAACCATTGTTAACAACTATAGCGTATATGGTATGCGCGGATTCGTAAATGAAAAAGGTAGAAGTACAATTTGTCAAAATTTAATAAAAATTGATGATATTCAAAATATGCTTGGTCAAAGTTACCCTACTTTTGAAGACTAATTTCTCGGTTTAAAACTATTATTTTACAAGTAAAAAGTAAGATTTCAATGCAGAACACTTTTTTTGTAGTATAATGCAAAATGATTTCCAAACTGTCACTGAATTCGGAAATAAATAAGGTACAAGGAATATTTCTTAAAATTCAATAAATATTGATGATATTGAAAATATTCTTTTTGCAACCACCGACTCATGCTTCGAGCCTCCGGCTTATGCTGAAAAATTCACACTCGCACACAATCACCTATTTTGCGCACTTATTTCACAAATAACTATTGTCAAAGTTACCCTACTTTTAAAGACTGATTTCTCGGTTTGTAACTATAATTTTACATTTACAAAGTAAGATTTCAATACAAAACGATTATTTTCTATTATGATGAAAAAGTTAACTCCAAATTCTCATTGAATGTCGAATATATTGTGAAACTATCCAAATGAAATGTTTCGATTAGACGAAAATACTAATATGTATAACCATTGTTAACAACTAGAGCGTATGTAGTATGCCTGCTTTCGTAAATAAATAAGCTAGAAGTACAATTTGTCGAAAATTGAATAAAAATTGATGACATTCAAAATATGCTTGGCAAAGTTGCCCTACTTTTGAAGACTAATTTTTCGGCTTGAAACTATTATTTTACATTTAAAAAGTGAGATTTCAATACAAAACGATTTTTTTCTAGTATTATAAAAAAAAAAAAATTGATTAGCATTTCGAACTCGAAAGTTCATTGCCTCACTACCCGATTCGGGTAGTGTTTCTAGGTGGATAAATGCAGAATTTATTTATGCAGAATTTAATTTCAAATTTTCACTGGATATCAAGTATATTTCGGAACTATCTCAACGAATTGTTTCGATTAGACGAAAATTCAAGTGGAGTATAATTTTCAAACTTTAAAACTTCATTTCGACTTCTTGCGGCTTTATAATATGTATATGTATAACCATTGTATAACTGTTGGCATTCGATTGCCAAAATAAGAAACTTGGGTTCTTTTCATTTTTCGATTATTATGTTCAATTTATATGATAAAAGTGACTTCTAAAAGTATATATCATTCGAATCAGAATTTCAAGAAACATGCAGTTAGCGTAAGCCCTAGAAATTGCCGGGGTGAGGTAAGGGGTATGCATTGTAGTGAGTACAATAGCGTGGGCGTGCCTAAATGTCTCCTCAATATTTGGCCGCCAGGATCGGTAGTTACTTGCCTTGAATTTGCTCAATGCAGACACTTTGTTTGCACATGTTTCCTCATATTTATTTAGGAGAAATTATTTAATTAGATACATAAATTTATAGATAAAATGCCAATCTATGCCAAGAATTTCGAAGATTTCTGAAACAATCATTACAGGCCGAGAAATTATTCTTCAAAAGTAGGGTAACTTTGACCGAACATATTTTAAATATAAGAAATGTTTTTAAAAATTCGATAAATAATTGGCATAGCTCATCATGTTCTGAATCCAGACATACCACACAAGTCATATTTTTCTCTATAGTTTCCAAGGAACTATTGGCAAACGATCACCTTACAAAAGCTCATGTCCCCAGCCCTTTTTTAAACTGAAAGGACTGCGTGATTGGGCCAAGGATAGATCGGCAGCCCTAAATGAGCCCTTAGTTTCTTAGAAAATCTGGATTTTATTTTATTAACTGTCTCAAAGTTACAGGTATGGCGGTGCTAGCCTCTGCGAAATCAGCGCGCAATAAATTTTGTATAAAAAATTGCACAGCCAAAAATTTGGGACTCACAGCCCTTAAAACCCCTTAATGAGACCTTAATTATAGGATAGTTTCCAAATAGATCTCAGTTAGATTAATGATGGTGTTAGAGCAATGTTGTTTGTCTGACAAGGGGACCTTTAGGTCTGCTTTTTTTTGTTTGAATTGATACTCTCCTTAATGAAAGGTACGTACCAGAGGTTTTCTAAGAAAAATCAAGAAGACGCAATTTTGAATCATTTTCGAGAAAAATGCATTTCGAAAATTTCGAATGGATGGTCATCGAGCCGGTGTAGAAGTATTTCGAATCGTCGGTAGCTCCCTGGTAGGGCGCTCGGCTGATAGCCGGAAGGTTGCGCGTTCGATACTCACTATCCATACTTTTTTTTTATTCATTAAAATGCTTTTTTATTCTACTTTTGAATAACATTTGATAGAATTATACCATTTAATGATTATTTATTCCTTATTTTCAATAAAAACTCTGTTAATAGTATTTTTATCACCACTCGTTTGGGAAATTGTGCATTTTATTACAATTACTTATTCTTCAATAGTTTCCTGTATCTATATTATTGAATTAAAGTAGGAACAAAGTGAAAAAATACACTTTCAAGACACTTCTGATTCTTGTTAGTAAATATCTATGAAATGAGTCACTACATCTACTGGCATTTCGTATTTACTATTTAAATTTTTATTCCAAATACTTCGTTCCAACTTTAATTTGATAATATAGATACTAGAAACAAGCATTTCAATGAATAAAAAAAAAAGTATGGATAGCGAGCATCGAACGCGCAAACTGCGACCATCAGCTGAGCGCTGTACCAGGGAGCTACCGACTCTTCGATATACTTCTACACCGGCTCGATGACCGTCCGCTTTGCAATTTTTGAAATGCATTTTTTTCGAAAATGGGTCCAAATTGCGTCTTCCTGATTTTTCTGAGAAAACCTCTGGTACGTACCTTTCATTGAGGAAAGTATCAATTCAAACAAAAAAAAGCAGACCTGAAGGTCCCGTTGTGAGTAATATAAATTTATAAAAAGAATATATATAGATGGTAAATTGACATAGTTCAGACCAAAGAAAGTAGATTAGTTGTTAAAAACCTTTATTCATTTCAGCTGTCAACTTTTCGAAAACGGTTGTTTTCCTCATCAGGACATAAAATTTAAGTTAAATTCCAAAGTTCGTCAAACATCTTAGTTATCATTTTAGATTCCTTTTCCTCATCTTCATCACTTAAAGAGATTCATTTTTTTTTCTTGAAATTTTGTTAACTACCTTAAAAAACTTTTAAATTTTTTAAATTCTTCAAATTCATACTTTCAAACAAATAAAAAATTAAATAATAATTTTTTCAATTTTGAATTGTATCTTTAAAAAGAAAAAGATATTAGGATTATAAATTGCATACTATAAATGATTTGAAATTAATTCGACAAGTGATATTTAAAAGCTTATTGCATGTACGTTTTTCTAACGGTAAACTAGAAAATGCCCGGTCAAAACAGAGAGACCTGACAATTTTTCAATTTTATAGGTGTTTGGTCTCAGCAGTTGAACTAAGCAAATAATATTCAGCCATATTTTATTATTTTACTCTTATTTTATTTATTTTATTATTATATTATATTTTATTTATTTATTATTATTACGAACTCGTCCTCGGGTTGCGGGTAGAGGTTTTCTGTATCAAGGGTTTCTGCTGAATATGGTTACAATAATTAATAAGCAGAAGCGAACAATTGTCCAGGGATAATCCTGAAGGAATAACCCCCAAGCAGAGGCGTAAAAACCGTGCCGAAAGCTGAATGGCACCCGGGTGAGTTGTCTTAAACGGAGACTTCGGGATACCGGGCGACCTCTCAGAGTATACAGCCTTATTCTTGCATGCGGGGCTCTACAAGGACGGACGAACCCTTTCCCTAGCTGCTCTTGGGAACAACAATGATCCCACCAAACCAGCAAAAAGTTGCAGATGAAAATAATTTATGTTGCAACACGACGTCGACCTGGCAAAACGCCCACATTAAGAGGACAAATCAACTCAAGGATGATTTGCTAGACTGCTACGGTGACAGCATTATCCCTGCAGACGTAGATGAGGAAATCACATTAAGACCAAACGCGGAAAGCAGGTTCCTTCTGAGAGATGATAGCGATTTCAGGACAAAGAGGAACAGTTACATGCATGTTCCTCCGAAGCCCCAAGATCTGGCTGCGAGAGCTTTGGCTGATTCAAATCGAAGGCTAAAAACCTACGGTGGATTAAAAGACCAAAAGACGCTTGCATCAACTGAACAAGAAGATTGGATGAGCAAGACAGAATATTTCCCGTATTCAGTGTGTGATTGACTACGTAACATCTGGTAGACCTTTCACGGAAAGGATTCGAAAGTTCGCCGAAGAACTGAGAATCTACAATCACACACTGAACAAGTCAAAGCTGTTGACAATCAAGCAGCATATAGTTGACAAAATACGGGTGTTATCTGACGAAAGAAGGAGAATACAGAAGAGGGAGAGATGGATCAGGTAGAATCAACAGTTTCTCGCTGAACCATCGCGCCTCTTCAGCGATCACCCTGTTTCTGTCAAAAATCCACCCAAGCCCAACGAGGTAGAGATTTTTTGGAGAGATGTCCACAAGATCCCGAAAACAATGGAGTTGAAAGAAGATACTGATAATATCATCCGTTTCAAAGAGCTTTTCGACAACCTCATAAGATCTGAGGAGAAATATCCGTCAATTACTGCCGAAGCGGTGAAAAAAGCTCTTAGGGGTACGAAGAACTTTTCCACTGCAGGACCAGATGGTATCAAGAACTTCTGGTGGAAGAAGTTCATTTATAAACACCAACGTCTGGCCTGCATATTCACCCCTTATTTAAAGTCGGAGATGCCCATTTCGCAGTCGCTGATGTTAGGATGCACTATACTCTTACCGAAAAAAGGCAACTTGTTCAACCCAGAGAATTACAGGCCAATAACTTGTTTGTACACACGGTATTAGATCTTTACAGCTGTCCTAAACAACAGGATTGTTTGAAGAATTGAGCCTTTTTGAAAGAGATGTACGAACAACGTGGCTCGAAAAAAGGTATAGCAGGCTGCCGAGAGAACCTGCTAATTGACAGGTGCATCTGCAAAGATGCATTAGCCCATCAGCAGCGCGTCCTGTCAATGGCCTGGATTGACTACCGGAAATTTTTCGATTCAACCTCTCATAGACGTACCACCTGTCTGTTGGAAAGCTTGAAGGTTCATCCGCACACAGTGAGATGCATAGAGAGATTGATGCCCTTTTGGAAAACTAGGTTTACTATTTACTCTGGAAATTATCGTGGAACAACGAACAACGTCACCTTCCAGAGAGGCGTCTTTCAGGGCGATACTAAGAGCCCTCTGTTTTTTTATCACACTTCTGCCTCTATCTCTCGCACTAAGAAATTCTCCTGCATACCTCTGCGGCGATAATAATCATCGCGAGCATAAGGTCACTCATGTATTTTACATGGATGACCTGAAGATCTATGCTTCTGGTAAAAACAATCTTCAGAGGGCTTTAAATATCGTTAATAAGCACACAGGAGAGATTATAACTTATTGGGAGGTTAGTTATTAAGGTTACGGAAGAATAATACTTACTTTGAAACACATATAATACTTCAAAAATTTCATAAACAAAAGCACTTATAAAGAAAAAAAACACTTTCCAAACTTTTCCCGCCTAATGAAAATATCAAAGTTCCAGTACAGCGGCAGACATTGGAAGGGGAAACATGTCTCAACTTTCCCTACAGGATCTCTAGATTGCACAAGTGTGACAAAGTTCATCTGAAGAAAGGAAATATTATTGTTGTTCCCAAAGTCCCTGAGCTTGTGGATATAAGTGTTATTTGACATCTTGATACTGGCGAGACCTACACATACCTGCGCGTGCCTCAAAGCCGCATTCAGGACGTAACATCAGTGAAGGAGTCTCTTCGAAGCAGATACAAGCACCTTCTTCGACAGATTTGGTCTTAAAATCTGTCGGCGTTGAGCAAGGTATCTGCGACCAACATGCTTGTCGTTTCGGTTCTACTCCACTCGTTTCCCTCTAGACTTCTCCTTGCTTCAGATAGTACCCGTATTCTATCAACAATATGATGCCTGATGGTCAGCAGCTTTGACTTCTTGATTATGTTATGACGAGTCCGTATTTCGCCCGCGAAATGTTGGTCGCTGGCAGTGAACTTCCTGCCAGATGTTATGTAGTCAATAACACACTCAATGTTGGATACGTACTGTGTTGTCCAGCCGATCTTCGTGCTGAGTTGATCTATATGCGTATTTTGATCGTATGATCAGCTGCTGGTTTTGTTTTGCGGTTTGCATCCGTCAATGTTCTTCCTGCATCATACACACAAAGGTCATATTAAAATTATACAACTTTCTATTACTGTATTAAAATACACAGGTTATCGCCAACATCCCTCCATTGTAAGCTATTTTAGTCATTCTTCCAGCAGAAAGTTTCTCCGTGAGTGTACACGTTACAGAACGTGGTGCTTACGTGTGTAACGTTGTTAGATAATAAAAATATAACATTATCAAACTAGGTTATTTTCATTGCAGTTTCTCATATTTGTCATACTAATATATACGTATAGCATTGAAAAAGTCTTTTAAGATCTTAATTGCCGAAAAAGTTTCTCCTTCTCATAATTTGCGATTTTATAATATAATTTACATTCATGCTATATTTACTAAGATGCAAGTTCCACTCTTATGTTTCAAGAGATAATTTTTGTATTTGTCACGGAACGATTGTGGATCATTTGTGTATCAATTCTGATAACGTGATAGCATCATAATTTATTATTTATTATTAGTTCTGGGTTGAGACCGTAACAGCCCCTGACGCTTGGATAATTCCGTTGCATCCCCTCGTAAGCCTAAGCGTGACCCCAAATTGCCCTCTTTATAGGGAGAGGACCAGAGCCTCGCTGTTGGCTGATATCTCTGACTCTCTGATGCAGTAATAGCCTGTGAGTTTTGGAGGTTTCCCCGGAATCGCAGTGCAGTGGCAAAGGATGTGAGTAGCTGTCTCTCATTATCCTTTCCGCACAGACGACAGAGGGGACTTTTTGCAAGCCCTATCTTATGTTTGTAATATCCGAGGTTCCCATGTCCTATAAAAATTTATGTTAGGACTTTGATTTCGTTCCTCCTGAGCTTGAGTATTTCTCTTACTCGGTTAGACTTAAGCTTTGAGCCTAGGCGTGTTTTGGCCTGTCTGCAACCTGAGACCAAATCCCACTCATTCTGATGTTCCTCAGTCAGCCAACTGTTGATTTCTTCAGTGACTGACCTACTGGAAATACTTATAACTGTCTCGAGTCCAGTAAAATTTCTTCCTGCTGCTAGCTTGGCTAGCTTATCCGATATCTGATTACCCTTGATACCGCTGTGTCCAGGGATCTATAACAGAGTGACTCGGTTTTCAGTCGCTAACGTATTTAGTGCCTCAAAGCATTCCCATACTAATATCGACTTAGTCGTTGTTACATGCAAGGCCAATATAGCAGCTCTGCTGTCTGAGCAGATACGGATGTTCTTTTTATTGCCGTACTCCTTTTCCTCGTATGCACACTGAATTATGGCCATAATCTCAGATTGTAGAACTGTGGCGTAGGACCCCATCTCAATTGTGAAGCCCATTCCATTCCTTCTACGATATACGCCGGCTCCTGCATTCTCCCATTCCTCCTTGTCCTTCTCATCGAAGAGGTAGCGAGTGATCATTTTGTCCCTGGGCATATTCAGGGTCGGCCTCCTCGCGATTCCGACTGGGATCTTCACTGCTGTCGAGATCCTTCTGCCATTTACCAAAATTAGTCTCCAGGCCGCCTTCGCAGCCACGGCCTTGATGGTGAGATGGAGGGGCTCCAAACCCATTTGTGCCACCAGTGCCATCGTGGGTGCCGACTTCGAGGCACCAGTAACGCCTTTCAAAATCAGGCCGCTGATCCTTTCCAATTTCACCACTGTTTTTAATAGGAAAGATGTTAGGCTGTTGGAGCGGAAAACCTTGGGTAACGTATAACCGATTGTATGTGTTTCCGGAATAAAGACTACTCTCGTACGCCTCCATGCTGCCGGGACATGCCCCAACGTCCGACTAGCCCTAGCAAGTCTCACTAGCGGCCCTATGATGATCTCTCCAGCCCTCTGTAAAAGATCGGGATATATGACATCTGGCCTAGGAGACTTGTAAGGACTAAAGGACTTCAGGGAACAGCTGACCCTGCCGGGGGTGACAATCTCGTTGGCTAGCCGCCGTTTCGGGCCCAGTTGGGCCGCAGGCGACTTTGGTTGCCTCTGAGGTGTCGTCTCCTTTTCTCCAAACCTTGGAAAGCCCGGGAAATGTACCTTGATCAGGTGAGCTAAGTTATCCCCGTCTGACTCTGAGTACCCCCCGTCGAGCAATTTCAGAGTCCCGAGAATAGCGTTCGGATTTCGAGAAAGCAGCTCATCCAGTCTAGCCGCTTCAGCTCCCTTCTCGATGTCTGTGCAAAAGTTGGTCCAGCTCTCTTGCGTTGCCTCACGTCTTGCACCCTTGCATTCATCCCTCATCGTTGTGAATGAGGTCCATAGTTCCTTTGTTTTGCCAGTACTGGCACGTCTGAACCTCTCTCTGGTTTCCCTGCAAAGCTCTTCGAGTTTCCCATTCCACCAGTGTGTCTCCTCAGTCTTTCGGACCCTTGTAGGTCGAAAATTGCTTTCATAAGTACCTTTGATGGCTTCCGTGAAAATTTTGGCAGCCATTTCCAGGCTATCCACGTCTAGAATTGACCAGGGAACCTCTGAAAGTGCACATATTAGTTCCGTGGAAAACTGATCCCAGTCCGTTCTTCTTGTATTTCTGACCGATCTAGGGCCAGCGGGTACAGTGAATTGCAACACGAACTCTATCTGTGAGTGATCTGAGAGTGTGGGTTCATCTGAAACTCGCCACTTGTTGATATTATCTCTAAAACTACTGGTATAGAGAGTGATGTCAACAACTTCCGCGTCGGCGTGTTCCCCGTCTCAAGAGTATCTAAATCAGTCCGTGCTGCCCCACAGAGTATGGGGGGAATTAGCATCGCATCCCAGCAGAAGAGGAATACCCCTTACCGTGCAATATTCCACCAGTCTACATACCTCCACTGGTGGATTGGTATTGCTGTCGTAAGGAAAATAAGCCGATCTCAGAACTAGCCTTCCTATTCCTTTGAGATCCGCGGCTATCACCGTCAGGTCTCTCGAACATAGCTCGAGCAGCAAGACTGTAACAAAAAAGACCAGACCCCCTATCCCCTTATGGTATCTCGAACTAACCAAGGGTCTTGGATTAGATCTTTTCATCAATTTTAAAATCTTCTTGTTGTAAATTTGCTATTTCATAATATAATTTACATTCATGCTATATTTACTAATATGCACGTTCCACTCCTATGCTTCAAGAGATGATTTTTGTATTTGTCACGGAACGATTGTGGATCAGTTGTGTGTAACAAGGTTCAAGATCCACCGTGCTATACCTGTGACATGATAGATCTATTATTATGTTACACTCTTTCTATATTGTGAAATTCTGATAACGTGATAGCATCATAAATGTAACGCCCCTATGTCATTGTTACGTAAAATCCTTACGGAACGAATACAGAAAAATTACAGAACAAGTATTCCAGAACAATTGTTATAGTCTCGTTTCATCACTGTGTTACAAACCGGTTATGTTTCAAAATGTGGAAAACTAAAAGAACCGCATTGTAACTCAGTTTCCTAAAGGTTACGTAACTGCGTTATGGAAGTGGTATGGAGCACTTATGTAACAAATGATGCAGAGCAAGCGTGATATTCTTGTAACGTGTTTGTTCCATCACGGCGTTACATAAAGCTGCAACATTGTGAAATTCTTAAGTTGCGTTCGTACTACATTATAACACCTTATAACACATTATAACATCGCTGTGGAGCGAGCATGGAACAATTATAGAACACTAGGTCTAGAAAACGTGCGTGTGACATTATTGTCACCTAACAGTTCATTTTTAACAAAGAGTGTCTCTACTATTAGCGAGAAAATTCGAGTCCTCTAAATTTAACGTTAAAAAAGTAATTCATAGAAAAATGCTAGCTTAATGAATACGTAATAAGTTTGAAGGTCATAGTGTTGTACGTTAATAACGCTGAAACCAATATGCCAGCAAAAATTTTTATAGCTTACGTACCTAACAATCTCATAAAAAGTAAGGAAATTTTTACAGGATTTAACGGTCTTGAACTTTGGAGCATAGTTCACATCTTCTGATATCTCGTGAAGCCCCAGAAAATATCATAAAACTCCTTGCATACCTTTAAAATCTGATGAAATGGCTGAAGGCCATGTCAAGGTCTCCAGCTCGCTGCTCAACGGGCGATGTGGTGCTCAACCGGAGGCTACTGTGTTACATTAACCAATGAAGTCTGTTCCGCACCACCATGGAGGTCGAGTCAAAGGCGCGTTTTTTTTTCGTGGTGTTGCCCAGTAGGCTCCATTCTAATTCGTTAGTGTATAGTATACCGTGCTCCTCTAGCGTTTAAAATTGTACTAATTGCAAAATGATTCAGCTTAGTTACAATTAAGTTTAAGAATAACCTGGAATTTATATTATCTGAGAAGCTACTTTGATACATTCAATGGTCGTAAATTAAAGAAAATTGTAAATTGAATTTTCATTAGCTGTATTTTCAACAGTTTAATAATTAATTATAGAAAACTGAAGAAAATTCAATTTTTAATTTTTTTTTTTTCAATTTTTAGCAGTTAAATTTTCAACAGTTGAAGGTATCGGAAATAAGTCGGAAAATAAATTTGAAATATTGTTCAATTTTCAACTGTTAAAAATGAATTTTTAATTTAGTTCAATATTCAACAGCTGAGAATCGAAACTTGACTTCTCAATTTATTTCCATTTTCAACCACTGAAAATTGAAAATTAAATTTTCAACAGTTGAAAATGAAATTTTAAAGTATCTTTTAATTTGAAACTTCAAAATTGTATTTCGAGAACTTCAGAATTTTCAAAATTTTCAATAACCGCTGAATACATTTTAAAATGATTCAAATTTTTCCTTTATTTTTTCTTCATCTTGAAAAGAATTGCGTATTTTTAAGACATTTGGTGTCCGAAGACCATCCCTTGTATAAAACCCGGAAAGTTTTGTCAGTTTTGCGTATCTCATCGGTTTCGATATACCTCTTTGCAAAATTCTTAAAATGTAATTAGTTTTTAGGTATCTCTGACGGTTTTCGAAATAATTCAAAATTTAGATTTTTTGATTTCGAAAATCTGTTTACTGGTTTAGGTCGTGGTGGCCGAGGACCATTATCCTTTAGGAACCAATGAAAATGTTGTCATTTTTCGCTTACCTCTCACCGTCTTGGTTATCATCCCCCTTTAGAAGCCCCTGCAAATTTTGTCAGTTTTCGCGTATCTCTCACCGTTTTAAAGATAACTCAACATTTTTATTTATTTTTTAATGTCCCAATCTTTTTATTGAGTTAGTTCGAGTTGATAAAAAAAAACCCTCCTAAAATTTCTTAAAGTTTTGTTAGTTTTCATGTATTTCTGTCGTCCTGAAAGACACCTCTCTGAAAGGTGACGTTGTTATTTGTCACACGATGTTTTCCGGATGAGATTGTAAATCTCGTTTTCCAAAGCGGCATCAATCTCTCTATACTCCTCACAATGTGTGGTTGAACCTTTAAGCTTTCCATTTAGAACAGCTGTGAAGATCTTATACAGCGTGTTCAGACAATTTATTAGCATGTAATTCTTAGGGTCAGACAAGTTGCCCATCTTCGGTATGAGCTTTGGGCGTCCTTCCAACAACCAATCTGCAATAGGCTCTTCCGACTTCAGAGATGAGGTAAAATTGCGGGCCAGATGCTGGTGGGTTGAAGGAAGCTTCTTCCATCGGAAGATCATGTTACCATCTAGACCTGGAGCGGAATAATTCTTCATGCCTCTTGATACTTTTGTCACCTCGTGGGTAGTGATAGGTTGGCACTCCCCCTCAGATGTTATGAGGACAATGTACAGATCCTTGAAAGCTATTTATGTTCTTTGTGTCTTCATTCAGAGGATGCTGGATTTCATAGACTTCTCTCCAAAATGCCTCGACCTCTTATGGTTCAGAGAAAAGCTGTTTTTTCTGAATCACTTCACACTCCGCTCTAGACTTCTTCTAGCGTCAGATAGTGTCCATATTCTGTCAACAATAAGCTGCCTGATGGTCAGCAGCTTTGACTTGTTTAGTGTGTGATTGCGGATCCATAGTTCGCACGCGGACTGTCGGACCCTGGCTGTGAATTTCCTGCCAGGTATTATGTATTATTACACACTTTGATTGTGGAACGCGTGCTGACTTGCTCAGCCTATCGTTGTTCTGATTTGATGCTTCTGTCTTTTCGTGTTACGATTAGCAGTTGGTTTTGTTTCACGGTTTGCATCCGCCAAAATTCTTGCTGCATCATGCACACAACAATTGATGGCCGAGAGGTCGTATTCTTTGGGAAAATTTTCACGAAGCGCGTCATTCAGTTCAGCCAGATCTACGGGCTTGAGATAAACCTGTATGTTGAAGTTTTTCCTGGTCCGAAAGCACCGCTCTTCCTCCATTGGATGCATACCCACGGTTAATCTCAGTGTCGCCTCTTTCTCTCTGTTGCCAGCTTGTTCTGGCTGCGGTATAGTTCGCAGTCACTATGTGACTGCTCATGAGCCATACTCTATGTGACGCTCATGAGCCATACTGGTATCATAGCACTCCAGCCGGTTGTCCCTGAGTCGATCCGTCCACTCACAAGTATTGAGATTTTGCTGTCCATCACTTTGACTCTGTCTTGATTGGCTCCCGCTACTCTAGGGTAGCCGGCATTTTTGTCCGACCCATTGTGGCCCTGTGCGTTCGATTTTTTTGAACCGCACTTACAACTATGTTTGGTGTAATCACTGTTGTTCTCTCGAGCAGCTACGGAAAAGGATTCATCCATCCTTGTAGAGCCCCGTATGCATGGATAAGGCTGCGTACCCTGAGAGGTCTCCCGGCAACCCAGAGTCACCATTCGAGACACCTCACCCAGGTGCCATTCATCTTTCGGGGCCGTTGTTACCCCTCCACTTGGGGGTTATCCCTTTGGGACCATTCCTGGACAATTGTCCGCGACTGCTTGTTAATTATTGTAACTATTCAGCACAATCCCTTGGTTCAGGGACCGTAACCTGATGACCACTCGTAACCCGAGGACGGTTCCGGTGGCTTTTTCATAGGCCCTTCGGTTAGATATATGTAGACCCTTTGGGTATATATATAATCAAAAATAAGGGTTAAACAACCACCGCAGGGTCCCACCAGGAACAACTGCCATTTTTGAAAATGACACCGGCTCCCAGTAGAACCCCGGTGAACCACTCCTATGGCCACATCACACGACCGTGAGATGGGTGACCACAGGGCACGACGAAATCACAGAGATAGGTCTTGATGTCTCTCCTCCTTTTCCTTCTTCTTGGCAGTGATGATGCTGTCGGTCAAAGCCGAGAATTCGATCACGAATATGATTCGTTTCTCGAAGTCTTGGAAAACGATGTCATGTCTCGAGTGTGTAATGGAGACTTCTGTCCAAAAGCCAACACTGTAAGAGCGACAAAGATGGTAATAAAGTACTCTCAGGATTGCATTATGTCGTTAGAGACACGTCTTTTCCGCGTGAGCGGAACATTCGGATAGTATGTCTTCTAGGTACTCAGCTTGTGCATGACACGCTCTGCACCTTTTGCTGAGAACTTCTTGTCGTAAAATGCGGCCAGGGTCAGGGCCGGCGGAGACTGTGTGGAGTTAAGGAGTACTCCACACTTAGGAACATCCCAGGTGTGGAACACCACACCTCGGAATTCAGAAGGCATTTCTATATATTGCAATTTTTCCACCAGTCTATTAATTATTATTCTTAATATTAATATTCATTCAAGAGATTTTCTCATGAGAGTATTTAGTTTAAAGTATTAAGTTGAAATGTGGACATTGTAATTACAATCGACGAACTACAATATAGGAAGTGGTAAACCCTGATGAACTAGAAAACCTAGGAAGTCACATCATCAGTCAGCTGTCCATGATGTGTATTTATGTGCATGTGCAAGTTTTGAGTTTGTGCGTAAGGAGAATTGTGTTATATTTCAATATACAATAATAATATACGATAATATACGCTGTAAAATATTTCGGAAATTTTCCCACTAATTTTGGAGGTAAAATTTCCAAATTTGGGTCGAAAGGATTATTTTTCTAAAAAAGATGGAAATTTTCCCAATACTTTGGAAAATTATCCTTTTTGAAAGGAATTATTTCAATCGGTTTGGGAAATTCTACATACTTGTTTGGGAATGAGAAATTCCTAAAATATTTGGGAAATTTCCCAAATTATAGGAAATACATGGTCCTGAAGAGCATCTTACAGTTTCTTTATAATAAACAACATTTATTTATTACATTAATTGAAAACAATTATTATTCCACATGTTTGGTGGAATCAACAACATTTTTGTTCGTGTCAAATCTTTTGGGTCAATGAATTGATCTAATCATTATTTGAAACTATACTTTTAGAGCACCCTACACCCAAGAGTTTTTGCAGAACAACAGAGTTAACATTATTAGCTATTTTATTTTTAAAAATCTGCCCGCATTTTTGCATAGGACTATTAGGAGGTCGAATCATCGACAACTGAAATTTAGTGATTGTGAATTCTCTTTTGTTAAAGCTTCTTCGGCTTTAACGAACACATTCTCATCACGTGTCTCGTGAGTAAAAAATGTTGAAAGAAAATTTTCAGATCTGATTTAAAAACAATTTTGTTATCAAAAATTGTATTGTACCTTGTGTCTTTTTACCACAAATTTAATTTGCTTATTTGAAATGTCAGTTTTCATGATTAAAACAAAAACGGTGCGTCTTATCAAAAAATGGTTAATAACCAATTTGTAGCTCATTTTTGGTTGAACAACTTTTGTACATTTTTTTTTATTCGTAGCTTGTGTCGTTTGTCCAAAAATTGGATTTTTTATTCCTAATGTTGTATTTTACGCAAAAAACAAAAACCACGCGTCAATTAAAAAAGTGATTCATAGTAAATTTGTAGATATTTCTTGCGTGCACAATTTTTCTCTATTATTCTTTGTGTGATCCAAATTGAAATTTTCGATTTTTCAAGAAAATTCAAAAAGTTGTTACGTTAATGTTGCCGGGCTTTCAAGAAGCAACGTTTTCCTTCTCGAGTTTTTTCATATCATGCGTTGTTTGGCTTAAAATTTTCATTTTTTTTTTTAATATTGAAAATGCTATGACTCTGACAATTTTCTTCTTATCGAAAAAGGTCGTAACATGCAGACACCTTCGTAAAAATCATTTTTTCTGACTCATGCGGTCTCAAAACGTGGAGATTTGATGAAAACCGACTAAGTCAAATTTTAGAGAAAATCAGTACCTTCTCATTAGGATGAGAATATAAAAATCAGCTGCGAAAAAGCACATTTTCTACATTAAAATAAAAGTAGTAACGATTTACGTATATTTATTTGTTATAATAACATCGCGATAGATAAACGATTATTTTTCAGCCTGCTGGCCTTGAAAAATCGACTTGGTTACACTTCCATTTTTACAGAATTTTCTCAAAACTAACCCTTAAAAACTAACATCCATCCATTCCTCATCCCTACGCCGTACGCTCTTATTGCCTTGCCTTCCTCACTTCGCCTCGCCTCGCCTCGCTCGCATGTCCCTACTTTTTCGCATTGCCTCGCTTGCCAACCTCTGTTTTCGCTCTAATACCTACTACTTATCTACTATTTACAATATTTACATCTTCCTTATATCTACTTTCTCTCCTATTTACAATCTTTCCGTCTCTATTCCTCTTCCTCCTTCCTTCTCTTTATCTCCATCTTACCCAACACTCCCTTCATTTATGCTACTGCCCTTTTCCCCCCTTTTCATGCAACAATACCTCCATGCTTATCTCACCTTATTTGCTTATTTCCATTATTAGCTTATTTCCAGATATGCTTATTTCCACCTCCACGCACTCCTCCAACAAGTGCTCCACTCTTGCCTCCCTCTTTCCACACAGCTCACACATCCTTTTCTCTCGAGAGAGCCAGAACCTATTGAAACCCTCCATGCACCCACACCTCCACCTCGCTATAAGCTCCTGACTTCCTTTCTCTCCTTTCTCACATAAATATTGCGCTCTTGCACTTGGCATAATCCACACATAGTTCTTGTTATACCTTGACTCTCTTATTCTCTCTTCCCTTTCTGTCTTCTCTCTCTCCATGCCGTTTTGGTTAACCAAGTCATAAACCTTCCTTCCTTCCTCGTGCATCCTTCTCACTTTATCCATCTGCAGTCCATTCATTCTAAAATACCTTTCTCTCTCCGCCTCCATCTTCCCACCCCCTCTCCTGTTCTCCTTCTCCCACAAACACTTCCTAACCAGCCTACTTCCCCCCTCTTCCAAAAATTTCTCCTCATATTTACACGCTCTGCTCCCTGCTAGAATCCCTACACTCGTTCTCCCCGTCTCCCTCCTGACAATATATTTGGGCGTGTTTCTTGGCAACCTCAGTGTTCACTTTACATTCCTCTCCTGCGTTCTATTTACCTCTTCACTCTCGTTCCACCTCCGTACCTCTACTCCATACAATAGCACACTCATCACTAGCGAATCAAACGATTTCATGCTCCGTCCAAAATAATCTGCGAATAGCTTCTTTCCCAACCGCCACACCTGTCTCATCACCACATTTGCCCTTCTCACTCTCTTTTATGTGACAATCCACTCCCCCATTCCTCCGAAACACGAAGCCCAATTACACAAACTCTTTCACCTCATGCACGTCCTTTCCCTTCCACTTCCACTCTCCTCCCTTATCCCTTATCCCTTCCCCCTCCTTTTCTGAACACCATAACCTTTGAATTTTCCGCATTCAGCTCTAACTCCTTCTTATCCAGGTATCTTCTCAACCTCTTCATCATCTCCTTTAAGGCCTCCTCGCTATTTGCCAGCAACACTATGTCATCTGCATACGGTAGTGACCAAATTCTAACACGTCCTATCCTGACTCCTCCTACCACCCCGGGCTCCAGCTTGCTTTCCATATCCGCAATTAAAATCGCAAAAAGCTTTGGGCTAAGTAGACACCCTTGCCTTAACCCCTTATCCATCCAGAATCCCTCCGGAATCCCCTCCACTCCTATTACCTTGTCTTTGGTCTCTTCATATATCTCCCTTACCCTCTCAATTAGGCCTCTCTCTACTCCCCTATTCTCCATCGCTTCCCACAACCTCCCCCTATCCACTGACGGGAACGCGCCTTTGAGATCCACAAAAAACGCGTACACTCTCGTCCCCTTTTTCGCTAATTCTCTATCCACCACGTGCTGCAGAACGTAGAGATTGTCGATAGTACTCCTACCCGCCCTAAATCCCGCCTGCGTCTCCGGCACTATTTCTTTTCCCTCGACATCCTTCCCCAGTCTCTCTGCCACCACCATCGCGTATACTTTATACGCCGTATTCATTAGCGTAATCCCTCTATAATTTAGTGCCTATCTCTATCTCCTTTCTTATACAGTGGCACTATTAATCCTTCTCTCCACCCTCCTGGGAATCCCTCGCCCCTCCATACTTTCTTCGCTACCGCCTTCAGCCTCTCCCTAACCTCTTGTGTACTAAGCAGCCATGCTTCGTTCTCTACCCTATCCAGCCCTGCGGCTTTTGACCTTTTCAATTTCCTTATCTGCTCCTCTATCTCCTCGTCCTTCAACTCCTCCATCTCTGCCTCACCCGTTCTTCTACTTCCCCCATCCGTCTTCCTTGAATCTGAGCCCTGGAACGATTCTTCAAAAAATTCCCTCCACTCCTCACTCCCTATCTTCTCGCTGAACCCCACCCTACGCTTCCTAAACCTATTTATTATCTCCCAGACGTCCCTCTCTGTCTTAACATTTGCCAACTCCTCTTCCGGATCTTTCTCCTTTTCCTGTTCTTTCTTCTCACACATCAATCTAAACCCCTTCCTCATTTCTACGTACTCCTCCCTTCTCGCATTACCCTCTTTCCACTTCTTGTACTTCCTCTTTACCTTCCTTTTCATATTTTTAAATTCCCTATCCTACCACGGCTTCACCATTCCTTTTTCCTTCTTTCTGAATACCTTCTTTTGCAAACACCCTTTCACCTTCTCTTTCAAATCCTCCCATATCTCTTCCACCGACTCCCCTCCAAAGCGTACCTTTCCTAGCTGCTCCTGATACTTCTCTATCGCCTCCCTCGTCCAGGTCACCCTCTTCCCTACCGAGACTCCTTCCCCGCCTTGTCTTCCGCCACCCTCACCTCTTATCCACAGACTTAATGGCTGATGGTCTGATTCCACCCTCCCCTCTACTGCGAATTTTTCCGACTCCTCCCATCCTTGCATATTCATAACCACATAGTCTATAACCGATACCCCCACCTTACTTACATATGTGTATTCTCCCTCTTCGTCCCCAGTTGCCATACCATTCGCCACAGCCCAGCTTCTATCCTCCACCCAGTCCCTTAGAATCTCCCCCTCCTTATTTATTATCTTATCCTTCGATTTACTTTCGAAGCTCTCCCCTTCCCTGTAAAGTCCCCCTTCGCTCCCCATCCTTGCATTAAAGTCCCCACCCAGTACCACCATACCCTCCTATCTTTCGCCCAGCAGGTCTTTCACCCTTTCTTTAATTCCCCCTCTCCCTCTCCATGAACTTTTTCCGCTAATCCATCTCTAACCCCGGCTATAATTCCCCCACTGGCCCTTCCTTTCTTCTTCTTCACTCTGACCACCTCCTGGAGTCTCCACCTATACCCCCTCGGCAGCTTTGTCTCTATTCTATCCCATTCCTTTCTTTCTACCCACGTCTCTACCAGTCCCACAACATCAGATGCCTGGATATACCGCCAGAACTCCTCGTCCTTCTTCTTTACCCCTGCGACGTTCCAGTACAGCACCTTCACTACTTCTCTACCCTGCATTACCCCCACCCCCCTACTTCTTACGAAACAAATCCCCCTGCACTTCCTTCAAAACCTCTTTCTCCTCGACCCACACCCACATCTTCCCGTCTACTCTTATTTTTCGATATCCTACCTTCGCCGATTTCCCTTCTCTCCTCTCCCTCCTAGCCCTGACATACAGCATTCTCTGCACATCCCTTTCCTTCCTCGTAAAATCGTGATCGATGAAAACTCCCTCATCCTGTATCCTGTTCTTATTTCGCATTACCCCCAACTTTTATTCCCAGCTCTCCAACTCCACAACCGCCACTTCCTTCTCTTTCCTCTGCTCCAACTTAAGTTTCCCTACCCTGCCTTTAACCCACTCTATGCTCTGTAGCAGCTTTCCCACGCCCTCCCTTTTTTCTCCACTCTTTACCTTCAACCCTCTTATCACGATATTATTTCTACTGTCTGCCTTTTCTTTTCTCTCCATTCTCAACTCCACTGCCCTTATCCTTTCCCTATCCGCCCTCTCCTCCTTTTCATTCCTACGCTCTCCTACTTTATCTTCTATCACATTCTCTCCCAAATACCTTTAATCTCACTCCCCCTACTCCCGTCTCCTACTTCCATTTCCGTCCTGCCCTCCACCTTGTCAAGTCTCTTTTCCGTCCTTTCCTTCCACAACCTGATCTCCTCTTTCGTATGTTTTATTTTAACTTCCTTCTCTTTTCTTTCCCTCTCTAACCCTTCTACTCGCTCCCTCAGCTCCTTCACCTCCTTTTCCCATCTCTCATCTCTGATTCTCATGTCCTCACTCATGCCTTCCATCTGCTCCTTAGTTCCTCTCACGTCCTCCCTCAGCCATCTGATCTCGCCTAACAACATCCCGAAAGCCTCCTTCTCTGCCTTTCCCTCCATTTTTTGGAGATCTTCAAGAGATCTTCCCCGTCACTTGTGCTCGACTCTATCTCCCTTACCTTCTCGCTTCCTTCGTTCCCACCGTTCCGCCTTCTCCCTCTCCCCGACGCGCTTCTCGACACTGAACCACGCGCTGTTGTCCGTCCTGGCACGTGGAAAATTTCCTCCCCGTCTATTTCACTAGCAGCACTGACAGCACTCTCGCTGCTTCTCTCCCGCTCTGCCAGCGGTAACTGCGTCCTCTCCATGCAGTTTTTTATTCCTCACAGGCCCTACAGACACCCCTTTCTCTGCCTTAACATCCCCTAACTCTACTAGAACCACCCTTGGCCCCTCAAAGGCCCAAGACTCCAGACCACAAACTCCTCCGACTCCTTGCCACCCTAACCTCACTTTCTCTATCTACCTAAATCTCACCTCCCTCCTACGCCAAAAAAAAACACTTTTTATCTCCCCAATTCACCCCACACAACTCTACTCGCCTCCTGGCCTTCCACCCTCACACTCCACTCACACCTTCCACACAAATTCCGTAAAATCCTCTCACCACCTGTCAACAAACACGTTCTCACTTCCGCCACCAACAGGCAAGTCCCTGTTATAATAATATATTATATAAATATTATATAATGTCCTTTTAGGTCTTGAATTAAATAAATTACGCATATATATATAATACACAGGAAAAAAAATTCTATCACCACTCCCCCCCCCCCCCCCACCTATCCTGCTTCCGTAGCTGCACACCTGGGAAAAATTAGTTCCGTCGGCCGTCGGCGAAATTTTTTCATCTCCGCTTCCTTGAGTTCGGCTTTTAGAAGTAAGACATCTAGATTGAGTGATGCACTTTCCCCACTTCTGACGTTTAAATTCAGGCCAAGGGTCTCGGCCGCCTGCTCCGCGGCTTTGTAAAGGAACGCTCCTTTGCCAATCATCTCGTGGCACCCGACCATTTTTAGGTCAGCGTCAGCCTTGACGGCGTGAGATGTATAATTGCGGAACAGGCGAATTGATATGAAGCTCTTATGCATATGCATGATCCTATGCATGGCGATATCAAAGGCCGTAAGCCTTTTCTTTGTCCATTGAATCACCTCAAACTAGTAGAGTAGACCTGGGACTACAATCATGCTAGTCGCAGATACCTTGTTCAACGCCGACAGATTTGAAGACCAAATCCGTCGAAGAAGGTGCTTGAATCTGCTTCCGAGAGACTTCTTCACTGATTTTACGTCCTGAATGCGGCTTTGAGTCACATCCAGGTATAGATATAGGTCTTTTCCAGTGTCAAGATGTCTAAATCACTTTATCCACAAGCTCAGGAACAGGGTCCTCGGGAACGCCAGTAATCTTTCCTTTCTTCAGATTAATCTTAGCACGCTTATCCAATCCAAAGTCCATACCAATCTCTCCTTAGTTATACAGGGTGTTCCAGACTCAAGTGTCCGGACTTGTATAGACATATAAAAATTAAAAAAGTAAATAGAAAATTCCTTTTCCAAAAATCAGTTGAAGTTTTACTTTTTTAGTTATAAAACATTTAAGCTGGACCAATCAGGAGCGCTGTATAAACAGCCGTGTGTGCGTGAGCGGAATTCCAACGTAGTGTTCTCCCGTCGCTAACCCCACCTCTGCGCTCGCTTCGATAACACTGCGTTGAAATCTCGTTCACGCACACGGCTGCTTATACGGCGTTCCGGATTGGTCCAGCTTAAATGTTTTATAACTAAAAAACTAAAACTTCAACTGATTTTTGGAAAAGGAATTTTCTATTTATTTTTTTCATTTTTTACGGCTATATAAGTCCGGACACTTGAGTCTGGGACAGCCTGTATATAGTTAGTTTCAATATAAGCGCAATAAATTTATAAAATAAGTTTTCCACGAAAGAATATCATTCGATATTCAAATTAAACATTGAAAAAGTATATATTAAGGTTTATATAATAAAAATTTTATTTACACTAATTTTCTTAACAAGCGCCACGTGTTTAGATACATTTTATCTGGGGCCCCCCCCCCCACTCATTTAATACTTTGTAGCGCTGGGGCAGCCGTCCTGAGGACCCGTTGGCTGATTATTTGAATATCTTCTCTCGCACGCGCATCTGTTTCCACTCTGAAATCGCTCACCGCATTTAGAGCTTACTCAAGGCGGAGGCACTTTGTCGAAAAAGGGGCTTTTCGCAGAAGGTGGTTTGTGAGAGTGTACTGTGCTTAAAATGGTCCGTATTTCGAAAGAAAAATTTCTTCTGTTTACATCTAGAAGTATCTGGAAAAATCTGGAATCCACAGGGAATTTTCGCAGGATTTGAGTAGATACCGCATACTGATATTTCTCTGTTAGAAACTTGTTCTACTGACGTTGTATGAACTCACATTAGAAGTGCCTGATGAAGATGTTTTTTGTGGTTGCTGACGCTAGTGATATCATGTATTAAAATCGAGGAATTTTCAAATTTACAATTTTCTAAGGCATTCATTTTAAGAGTTTTATACGAAAATATGATTTTATATACATACTTTCACAATAATTCAAGAATAAATTATTCAAGAGTGCTCGCAAAGTTTTGATAAAGAAGTTAAACTTCACAAACAAGTTAAAAAATTATAACATTTTTTTTTAAATTTTAAAGCTTTTTCGGGTTTCAATCGTGTGCGAAACTATGAATTTCGCTGACGTTTCGTGAACATTGCAGTTCACTTCTCCAAGGCTGACCTGAAACTGAAGCTTCTGGTTATGTTGTTCTTATATATGTATTCTCTACGATGCCTGTGATTGGCCAGAGCGCCCCATGGTAGGGACTGGTTAAACTTGATTGGCCAATCAATTCTTTTTTATAAAAAAACCCGGGAGGACGGAAAGCCAAATCGGAATAGATCCAAGAAAAGGGAGTGGGAAAAGAATAAAATACTAACAATAGAAACGCATAATAAACAGAATAACCCGCGCGAGATGTACAGGGGAATCAATTTTATAAGGAAAGGCTTTCAAAGTAGAACGGAAGTAATGAGGGACGAAAATGGCAACCTAGTAGCCGATGCGACAGAGAGACTGAATTTATGGAAAGAATATTTCGATAAACTATTAAATGTACGCGAAGCCCCCGTTGAAGGTAATCTCGGCGAAATCCACACTGCTGATTTATTAATTGATGATCCTGCTTATATAGAAATAGAAATGGCCATAAAGAAGTTGAAAAATAACAAAGCCGCGGGCATCGACGACCTACCGGCTGAACTGATAAAAAATGGAGGCCCTTGCCTCAAAAGACAAATTTATAAATTAATACGCACAGTTTGGAAAACAGAACGCATTCCAGAGGAATGGAATGACTCTATTATTATTCCTATCTTTAAAAAAGGCGATAAAATGAACTGTAACAATTATCGGGGAATTTCACTTGTGTCGTCGTGCTATAAGGTCCTGTCCAATGTAATCTTAGGTAGGCTAACTCCTTTCGCCGAGGAAATCATTGGGGATTACCAGTGTGGATTCCGCCGAAACCGATCTACAAGCGATCAAATGTTCACAATTAGACAACTGCTAGAAAAAAAATGGGAATTTAATGAAGCAGTGCATCAGCTATTTATCGATTTTAAAAAAGCTTACGACTCTATTATACGCGCGCGAATGTACTGGATCCTAGAGTTCCTGGGTGTGCCAAGAAAATTGGTTAGACTTATCGAAATTTGCTTAAGCGGCAGTAGGGGAAGAATACGCGTAAACGGAAGGTTATCTGAAGAGTTCTCGATCCGCGATGGCCTGAAACAGGGCGATGCACTTTCGTGCGTCCTTTTTAACTTAGTTTTAGAATACGTGGTTAGGCAAGTGCAGGCGAATCCGACCGGTGCTACGCTCAATGGGGTAATACAAATTCTTGGATATGCGGATGATCTCGACATACTAGGGGATGATAAAGAGACGGTAGCTAAAAATGCAGAAATCTTGATCACAAAAGCCAAAGATATTGGCTTGGAGGTTAGCGAAACGAAAACAAAATATATGACCGTCCTCAGATCTGAACAAAGTAATCAAGACGGGGATCTAACAGCCGGAAATATGAAATTTGAAAGGGTTAGCGAGTTTAAATACCTCGGGTCAATTATAACTAGCGAAAATAGGATTAAAACGGAAATCAACGCGCGGCTGCACGCTGGCAATAGGTGCTATTATGCAGCAACCACGCTATTAAAATCGCGATTGCTATCTAGAAACATCAAAGTGAGAATTTACAAAACGATAATAATGCCGGTCGTCATGTACGGGTGCGAAACGTGGGCGCTGACGAAAGGAGATGAGAATAGGTTTAGAGTTTTTGAGAATAAAGTACTTAGAAAAATCTATGGTCCAAAAAGGGACGAAGAGACAGGTGAATGGAGAAAACTGCATAATGATGAGCTGCATGCTCTCTACGGGTCAGCAAATATTAATAGAGTAATGAAAGCGCGTAATCTAAGATGGGCGGGGCATGTAGCAAGAATGGGAAACGAAAGAACGGTGGCGCAAGTTTTAAGAGGGAGGCCGACCGGCAAGAGACCCTTAGGCAGACCAAGAAACAGATGGGAGAAAAATGTAAGGGATGATTTAAAAGAACTAGGACATGATTACTTAAACTGGATGGAGGATGCACAGGATAGAGATATGTGGCGGTCTCGGGTTAGTGAGGCAATGAACTTCCGAGTTCGAACTGCTAATCTATAATAATAATTATATCCATTGTCCCTATTGATATTGTTAGTGTGTTTTAAGATTTCGATTGCTTCTCTATGTTTTCTTGGAAAAATATTGTACGTTTTTGAGATGATGGTTGTTTCGTCAAATAAAATGCGATGTCCTGTTTCGATATGA
This sequence comes from Andricus quercusramuli, assembly GCA_932178445.1. Taxonomy (NCBI): domain Eukaryota; kingdom Metazoa; phylum Arthropoda; class Insecta; order Hymenoptera; family Cynipidae; genus Andricus; species Andricus quercusramuli. Next base: position 245,317 of record CAKNXH010060341.1, read on the forward strand.
TGCTCAGCTAGTGATGATTGCGTGAAATTTGTTAGCCGGACTTTACTTTCATGTTCCTTCAAACGTTGGTTTATGTGTTATGGAGACAGCCCTGTATAATGAATCATCATGAAAGCATTAAATCTAATATGAAGTTGAAAAATGTTTCACGGAGAACATCACTACCCGAATCGGGTAGTGTCACGTCTACCCCTAGAGGCTCGCCGAAAGGGAAACGGCTTAATGGTATTAAATCCAGAAATAAATTCCAAAACCATCAAATTCGATTTCTGGAATTTCGAAATTAGGCCCTCTGCAAATTTATTTATAAATTCCAAGTTTATCAAGTGGTCCAACTATAAATTAATTATATGAAGAAGCTTGTAACGGGGGACACGGATTGTGGTAATCTTTTGTGAGCGAAGAGCGCCTCATTTGAGATAAAAAAAAAAAGCTGAAACAGTTTACTAAGATGGAAAGCGGTTTACAAGAAAAAAGGGTTACAAAAAATCCGCGCAATCTAACTATCGGTTTGAATTATAGGATTACTGAGTAACGATCGGCGGGGTAATGGTCTAGGTTCAAGGCTACAGAATCTGCCGTCATGCGTTCGTGTCCTCGTACTCTCGTCAATTTTTTTTTATTTCTAAACATTACCGTGAATCTGCATAAATATTATAAAAATATTAATAAATATTAATGTTTTTTGAATTGGGTGGAGCAACAAAAATCTTTTTTGTGATAAGCTTTTGGAGGGCGGGGGTGCTAAAAAATGCCCTTTATCCCCCAATAAATTATCAATAAAATGAAGAACATGAATAAATTTATTGATTTTATTGATTCATTTCATTGTATTTTGTAATAAAATAAAGAAACTCAATATAAATATACGATTTATAAAAAAAATACAATCAAATGAATCACTAAAATCAATCGAACAATCAAAGAACAACATCAATCAAATCAATAAAATAAAATTTATATCGGTTTCACTGATTTTATTGATTCTATTGATTTCATTTATTTGATTCATTTTATCCGTTTTATTCGTTTTATTAATTCTATTGATTTTATTCATGTTCTTCATTTTATTGATAATTTATTGGGGGATAAGGCGCATTTTTTAGCACCCCCGCCCTCCAAAAGCTTATCACAAAAAAGATTTTTGTTGCTCCACCCAATTCAACAAACATTAATATTTATTAATATTTTTATAATATTTATGCACATTCACGGTAATGTTTAGAAACAAAAAAAAATTGACGAGAGTACGAGGACGCGAACGCATGACGGCAGATTCTGTAGCCTTGAACCTAGACCATTACCCCGCCGATCCTTACTCAGTAATCCTATAATTCAAACCGATAGTTATATTGCGCGGATTTCTTGTAACCCTTTTTTCTCGTAAACCGCTTTCCATCTTAGTAAACTGTTTAAGCTTTTTTTGATCTCAAATGAGGCCCTCTTCGCTCACAAAAGATGACCACAATCCGTGTCCCCCGTTACAAGCTTCTTCATATAATTAATTTATAGTTGGACCACTTGATAAACTTGGAATTTATAAATAAATTTGCAGAGGGCCTAATTTCGAAATTCCAGAAATCGAATTTGATGGTTTCGGAATTTATTGCTGGATAACTTGATAAATTTATAATTTATCATTTCAAAATTTTCAAATCATAATTTCAAAGTTATAATTGGAATCTGGGTAAATTTACAAATTTACATACAATCATAAATTGATTTATCTATAAAATTGGTGCATTTGCAGTTGCTGTCTTGAAAACCTTTTTAAATATTTGCGCCACGATTTCGCGAGTGGCAATATGTGGTGCGGACTTCAGAGCATTGAAGATTCGGAGCGCGAATTTGACAGCCGGTCTGTTGGCGAGTTTGCTTTGCTGCTTACCAATACAGTCTTATGGTCCTCACATACACAGGACATCTCAATTTTGTTCCGCATTTTTCTCCATTTCGCGACGTATTTCGCGAAATTTAGGTTCGCCATCATCAACATTTGGGTCTTCGAAAATCAGTTAGCCTCTGAAAATACTTCTGTGATGTCAGAATTGTGAGTAAAAAAATAAATTTGCGAACGGTTCTCGCCGTTCAACTGCTGTCTTCAGCTATCCGCAGATTTCTCCCTTTCGAAAAATTAATCATTTCCGCGAAAATAGTTATTCCCTCAGCAAAAGGCTTCATTCCTATAAATTTCGTCGATCCGAGGATCTCGCAAAACCCCGGATATTTGACAAGTTTTCTTTCTTTCGCTCTCAAATACTTGGGAAAAATTATATATGGAGCCAGTGCCGTGCCTATAAAAAAAATTCCAAGTCGGAGTTAACCAACACCCTTAAATCATTTTTTATCCACTTAATGGGGGGGGGGGGGTGAAATATGATTTCTCAGGCTACAAAGTTCATAAAAAATAATAAGGGGTGGGTTCCTGAGGATGTTCTAACATCATCTTTGAGAGCATTAAGTTCATAAAAAAATCATTGGGATAAACCACTTTGAGGATTGCACAATTTTTTTGATTTTCCGAATGAAGACTTTTGGCACAACTGTGCACGTGTACAGTTTTACAAATTCCATCTGGGCACGTGTGTACAGTGGATACAAATATTTAAAAGTGCAATTCATTTGACTTTATTAATTTCATTAATCAATTGGTAAAAGCTTGAACTTGTCAAGCGAGCTTAGATTTCGCTTTTCTGTGTATCGCGAGCGCCGTGAACTTTGTGCTAGAGGATAAGTGGTGCTGACGATCGCTAGTCTCCAAGCACGCATACCATCACAAAAGCGGCTCACCTACATACAATTTCAAAGCTCTGTAAGTCCCAAAATACGTATCGGATCCAAAAAGTTTATTAAACTTTTCGACTTACTTTTTGTTGTTCTAGTCGCCCCTCAAAGGGTAGGGATGACTCACCGGATACCCTGTATAACTTGAATTGAGTTGAGCACGATTATATTCTAGAAGAGGATTCCATATTTTGGATTTAAGGATTTCAAAAATCACTTCAATGACTCCCACAAGTTTTTAGTCTCATCATCCGAAGTTGCTATTTTAGGTGAAAGCTCGAAAATAATAAATCAAAATATTCAAAATATGCGCTAAAATTGTTAATTTAACACTTGGGCAGATCTTCTATAAAATGAGAGGATATTTTTAACTCCTGAAGAAAAAATAAATAAAAAAAATGCTCATTAATTTTTATTGCTGTATGTCACGTCATCCGGCCTGCAGGTTGAAGCTATTCCTGCATACCAATAACAAATAAATACCTTGAGTTTTATATTTGCACACTCTCTAATTAAGCAGGTAGACTTGAATGAAAAAGTATGTATTGGCTGGTTTGAAAAATTTTGGTTTTTTCGGAAATATTGTCTAAAATGATCAACTTTTTGTCAATCCCCCTAAAAATATTAAATCATGTGATTCCTGCTCGATGAGAGCAGTAATGAGGAAGAAAGTCGTTACTTTACTATATTCAATGTAAAGGATTTCCGTCCCATCAACCTCACATCTTCTGTACCAAAAACAGTAGAAAGACTTGTGGATAGATATATTTGTGACAAGGTCTCATCAAGTAGGCCACTTCACAAGGAGCAACACGCCTATAGGGCTGGTTAGTCAACCTTTATGGAAATCGAAGGAGCCTTCAACTACACCTCTAGAGAGGTGATCAGGGTGGTCATGACTTCACATGGTGTGCTAACTGCAGTCGTGGAATGTACTTGCCACATGTTGAGCTCGTTTTTGACTCGTTTTTGAGGCGCTTCATCGCCCCTGCTGTGGTGCTTAAAAGTGGATGAATTGCTTCATCTGCTCATGAGTTAGGGCTATCATGTTATAGGCTACGCGGACGATATATTGGTCTTCCTGCCCGGCCGGCATCTGGATGCGCTCTTCGGGGTAATGCAGCAAGCGCTGGGGATAGTGGATTTCTGAGACACCTGTGTGGATCTATACAGCGATCCTGAGACCCAGGTTAACCTATGCGGCGTTGGTCTGCAGGAGCAGTGTCGAACTGTCCACTGTGAATTCTCGACTGGAAAGAATCAGGGGACTGGTTCTAAGAGGCATCACTGGTGCCTCGATGTTGACACCCACGGTACCATTGGGGACACTCATAGGGTTAAAGCCCCTTCATCTTACCATCAAGGCCGTGGCTGCGAAGGCAGCCTAGAGAATAAATATAGTAAACGGAATAGGTTAACGGCGAGACACACTTGCCTAGTGATAGGGACAATTGGTTTACAGATGGCTCCTGGAACAAGGAGAAAGCAGATATCGGTATGTATCGTAGCAGTGGAATTCGCTTCACAATTCCGATGGGATTCTACGCCAGAGTCCTACAATCTGAGGTTATGGTTATGTTCCAGCGCGTCTGTATGAAACAATCACTACTTCGCTACTAGTATGGCTGTGCTTTGAGACAATGAGATCTCGGACAGGCTAACAAAACTAGCAGCAAGAGAAAACTTCACTAGTCCTGAACTAGTGGTAGTCATTTCCACGAGGCTAGTCAGTGAAGAAATTAACAGTTGGCTAACCGAGAAACATCAGAAGGAGTGGAGAATAGCCACTAGCTGCACTCAGGCCAAAACATTATTGGGTTTAAATTTAAACCCGCCAATAGAATACTCAAGCTCGGAACGAACAAAGTCTAGGTCTCAACAGAAATGTTTATGGGACAAGGAAACTTCTCGGTCGCCTGTGCGGAAAAGATTATGAGACAGCTATTCTTATCCTTTGTCACTGTCCCGCGACTGCAGGGGAGCGTCTTACACACACTGGCAGTAACTGCATCAGTTAGTCAGACATGTTAGCCAATAGCGTGGCTGCGGTCCCCGCCGTATGGAGAGGGCTTTGGGGCCACGCTAAAGCGTAGAAGGGAACGCAACGAGACTACCCAAGCGACGGGGGCTCTTGTGGTATCAACCTAATAATAATACCGAAGGTGTTCTCGCGTTCGCGTCGCGGTAGGACTTGAGCTTTCCTCTGATAACTTTGACGACTATGTTGGATGTAGCATTGCTACTGATAGGGTTTCCCTTCCCTGAAAGATAAAGGACGAAGAGGAAATTGACTAAGAGGAACAGGAAAACCCGTAATTTATCATGGAGAGTCTTTTAAATATTCTAACGCTTATCGCATCCCGAGGATCGTCAGGGCGCCCCTGGAGCCACCGCTGGGGGCTACAGCATGCTGGACGATGGTGATGGTGAGCTGCGAGAATGTCAGGCAGATCTCACCAATCAAACAACTGGCCAGCAAGAACATGTGCTGCAAACGGTAAACAGTGGAACATCAATTGTGCTTGCGGTGGATGCTTTGACTAGCGTTATCAATTTGCAGCCAACCACCTGAACGAAAATACCGTGGGAGTGCATCTAGTGGGATACCACAAGGAAAGAGGAATTTGTGCGTCTCTATTATGAAAGTACGAAGTTTGAAACCAGAAGCGAAGATGGTAGCTTTAAGGAATCATCCAGAGGCGACTGTTGTCACCTTCAACGCTCGTGGCCGCTGTGTAAGAATAACAGCGGTAAAAGGCGAACTCTCAAACTGCGCCATGCTTCTAATTTTGTGGCAACAACAAATTATAATTTAGTGAATATTACTCAAGCCAAATATTTTTTTATTTTGGATTTTGGTCCATTGTCTGTTCATTTTAGTAAGTAATATTTTTCTCAATACGAAATACGTTTTTTTATGATCTTTCTGATGAATCATTAGCATTTTTTGAAAATGAATATTTGACTTTCAAAAATAGAAGTCAAAGCCATTATTTCTTAATACACGGAATATAATCTTAACTTTGCAAAATGGTGCAAAATAGAAATTAGACACAGTGTCTCTGAGTGTCTGTAGGGCCCGTCGACTATATAGTTAGTCTATATTAATCCACACCCATCGATGCGTTTTTTTCACTCGATACAAATGACGCCGATGAAGAAAAATTCGTTTACTCGATCATTTGCATATGTATGAGTGAACTGTCTACATACCACGTGAAATTCTCCATTCGCGGGTATTCTCCCCCCTCCCTCTTTTACTCATTCTCATAAGGCCCTTTAAAATGAATTTAAAAACTTTATAAAGAAATAAATTTGATATAAAAATTAGAATTATGTTTATAATAGCAATTTTATCCACAGTATTTATACAACAAAATTATAAATTGTTTTAGTGTGACGAAAAGGAAGATGCAAAAGGAAAGAAAAAAGTTTCAGTACGTACAGTGGAGCTGCCTGTTGAAGTTCACACTAATGGATTTTCCCAACGAGATCTCGATGCAGCAATTGAAAAAGAGGTACATATTGAGTATATACATATATACATTTTAAAAAAATGGTTAAACGACCACAGCAGGGACCCACTGGGAGCAACTGCCATCTAAAAATGATACCGGCTCCCAGTAGAACCGCGGTAAATCACAATTATGGCCAGGTCTCACGACCTTGTGTTGGGTGGCATAATGAATTACAACAGGCTGGCGAAACCCTCGTGTGGCTTGAGGACACGAAGCGACCCAGGCATGACAGCTTTTTGCATTCATCTCGCACCTGCCTTGGCATATTTTTGGCACGCGGGTATGGCATTAAGGTTACGAACCATTAATAGTTTCGCAACTCCGAGAGCACCGATCACAAGAACAATTACTTTAACCGAATATTTTGGGTACAATCGTTGCAGCTCCCTTTTAAGGTATTTTTATCTCTCCTTTTCCTTCGCCTTGGCAGTGATGTTGCTGTCGACCGGAGCCGAGAATTCGATTACGAATATGGTTCTTTTCTCGGACTCTTGGAGAAAGATATCAGCCCTTGAGTGTGCAACGGATCTTGCTGTCCGAAAATCGTAGTTCCAAAAAATTTGGCACTTCTCGTTTTGGACTATTGACTATATCTCCCTTGAAGCGTTCGGCAGGGCAGGATCGCGGCCAACACCGTAAGAGCGAAAAAGGCTGTAATAAAGCACTCTTAGGGCCGCATTATGTCTGTAGTTACACGTCGTTCCCGCGTGGGTGGGACACCCAGATAGTATGTGTTCTAGGTGCTCAGCGTATGCATTACACGCTCTGCACCTATCGCTGAGAACTTTTTGACATGAAATGTGGTCCCGGTATACTAAGGTGGAAATAACACCGTCCTGGCATGCGAAAATGAAACCCTCTGTACCTGAATTAATCCCTGGTGATCTGAGGAAAGCAAAAGTTTGCTCCTTTGACAAGGACGGTTTTTTAACATTCCTGTAAAAGTTCCCGTGCATTTTCTCGCCGAGTAGCTGTTGGTAGAATTTTTTAACCTCTGCTTTCTTTACTTTGGCTTTCAGAAGTAAAGCATCTCGATGGAGTAATGCACTTTCCTCACTTCTGATGTTAAAATTCACGCCGGAGGTCTCGGCCGCTTGCCGCTCCGGCTTTTAGAACAGGATCTCTGCCACTTGCAACGATGTAAGCTGTACTTAGATCAATTCGGTTATGAAGAGACTGGAGATTCAGAAGTCCGCGCCGCCTTGACGCCGTGAGATGTATAATCGCGGAACAGACGAATTGATATGCAAGCTTTTAAGCATATGCATGATCTTAGGTGTGGTGATATAAAGGGCCATAAGCTCGTTCTTCGTCCATTGAGCTACCCCAAACGAGTGACAGTAGAACCGGGACGGCAAGCATGTTAGTCGCAGATACCTTGTTCAACGCCGACAGATTGGAAGACCAAATCTGTCGAAGAAGATGCTTGTATCTGCTTCGGAGAGACTCCTTCACTGATGTTACGTCCTGAATGCGGCTTTGAGGCACGCCCAGGTATGTATAGGTCTCTCCAGTGTTAAGATGTCTAATAACACTTATATCCACAAGCTGAGGGTCCTTTGGAACGCCAGTAATCTTTCCTTGCTTCAGATGGATTTTGGCACACTTGTCCAAACCAAAGTCCATTCCAATCTCTCCTGTGTAGTTCTTGACGATATTTATAGGAGATTGAAGTTTGCATCTCACTATGTGTGGATGTACCTTCGAAAGCTTTTCGGTAGTCAATCCAGGCCATTGACAGGACGCGCTGATGGGCTGCAGCGTCTTTACAGACACACCTGTCAATTAGCAGGTTCTCTCGACAGCCTGCTACACCTTTTTTCGATCCACGTTGTTCGTACATCTCTCGCCATACAGGCTCAATTCGTCGAACAATCCTGTTGTTTAGGACAGCCGTAAAGATCTTATATAGTGTGTTGAAATAAGTTATTGGCCTGTAATTCTCTGGGTTGGACAAATTGCCTTTTTTCGGCAGAAGTATGGAGCGTCCTAACACCGGCGACTGCGGAATGGCCGTCCCCGACTTTGAATAAGAGGTGAATATGTGGGCCAAATGTTGGTGTATAAAAGTAAACTTCTCCCACCAAAAGTTCTTGATACAATCTGGTCCAGCAGCGGAAAAGTTCTTCCTCCCTCTAAGTGCTTTTTTCACCTCTTCGGCAGTGACTGATGGACATTCCTCCTCAGATTTTATAAGGTTGTTGCAAAACTCCTTGAAGCGGATGATATTGTCAGTATCTTCTTTCAACTCCAGTGTTTTCGGGATTTTGTATACCTCTGCAAAAAGTCTCTACCTCCTTGGGCTTGGGTAGATTTTTTACAGAAACAGGGAGATCTCTGAAGAGGCGCGATGGGTCAGCGAGAAACTGTTGATTCTCCCTTTACAATCTTTCCCTCTTCTGTATTCTCCTCCTTGAGTCAGATAACAGCCGTATTTTGTCAACAATATGCTGCTTCATTGTCAGCAGCTTTGACTTGTTTAGTGTGTGATTCAAGATCCTTAGTTCTTGGGCGAACTTTCGAACCCTTTGCGTAAACGGTCTACCAGATGTTATGTAGTCAATCACACATTGAGCACGGAACGCATTCTGTCTTGCCCATCCAATTTTCTTGTTCAGTTGATGCAAGCGTCTTTTGGTCTTTTGATCCATCGTCGGTTTTAGCCTTCGATTTGAATCAGCCAAAGTTCTCGCAGCACCATAAACTGAACAAT
>CAKNXH010060341.1:255179-276635 GCA_932178445.1 Andricus quercusramuli
TATATATATATATATATATATATATATATATATATATATATATCCTACCGACTGCGCCATTCGGTTTCGGTTTCGGTTCCTTGGGAATCGAGACAAAGCCTACCGAACGCGTCCTCGGGTTGCGGATAGAGGGTCCCTGTACCAAGGGTTTCTGCTGAATATGGTTACAATAATTAATAAGCAGTCGCGGACAATTGTCCAGGGATGGTCCCGAAGGAATAACCCCTAAGCGAAGGCGTTACAACCGTGCCGAAAGCTAAATGACACCTGGGTGAGGTGTCTCAAACGGTGACCTCAGATACCGGGCGACTTCCATAGTTGTATTAAGTGCGGTTTACAACAATCGAATACGCAGGGCTCCCGACAATGGGTCGGACAACAATGCCGACTAACCTAGAGTTGCGGGAGCCAATCAAGACGGACTCAATGCGATGGACCGGCGGAATCTCAATACTTTTGGGTGGACGGATCGACTTAATGACGACTTGCTAGAGTGCTACGTTAACAGTATGGCCCCCGAGCGAGAAGGTTACATGGCCCGACTGCAGGTTCTGTGTTGCGAGAAACACCCAGAGCTCTCGCACTTTTCGCGTCAAATTCTGCGAAACCATGTCGAACTCCGAAAAAGGGGCTATGTAAGCGGAGCGCCTACTCTACCGCAGCCAGAACAAGCCGGCAACAGAGTAAGAGCGTCGAGACGGAGACCAAGCGCGAACAGGCAACCAATAGATGAAGAACGATGCTTCAGGACTCGGAGAAACATCAACATTCAGGTTTCTCCAAAGTCCAAAGATCTGACTGTACTGGATGATGAGCTTCGTGGAGATTTTTCCGAAGAATCCGATCTCTGGATTATCAATTGTGATGTGTACAATGCAGCTAGAACTTTGGCAGATGCAAACCTTAAAACAAAACCAACGGTTGATCATAAGACCAAAAGAGGAATACATCAACTCAGCACAAAGATAGGCTGGCCAAGACAGTACACGTCTCGCATTCAGTGCGTAATTGACGACATGACATCTGGCAGGATTTTCACTGCCAAGGTTCGAAAGTTCGCGCCTGAACTGCGAATCCGTCTTTACAGAATCAACAAGTCAAAGCTACTGACCATCAGGCAGAATATTATTGACAGAATAGGGGTATTAACTGAAGCTAGGAGAAGTATAGAACAGAGGGAGAGGTGGGTCAGAGAAAATCAACAGTTTTTCTCTGACCTATCTCGACTCTTCCAAGATCCTCCAGTTACTGTCGACCATCCGCCGAAACCAGAGGAGGTCGAAGCATTTTGGAGAGAAGTCTACGAGGTCCAACATCCACTTGAAGAAGACACAAAGAACATAAATAGCTTCAAGGAGCTGTGTAATGCCCTCATAACAGCTGAGGAGAAATGCCCACCTGTCAGTACCGATGAGGTGAAAAACGTATTAAGAGGCATGAAGAACTATTCCGCTCCGGGTCCAGATGGTATCAAGACCTAAATGATAGGATTGTTCGGACCTGCGTGGCGAGAGATGTATGAACGACACGGCTCAATGAAAGGCGTAGCAAGATGTCGGAAGAACTTGCTCATCGATAGATGTGTCTGTAAAGAAGCAGCATCCTATCAGCGATTTCTATCGATGGCCTGAATTGATTACCGGAAAGCATTCAATTCAACCTCCCATAGACTTATCATCTGTCTGTTAAAAAGCTTAAAGGTTCATCCACACATCGTGAGGTGCATAGAGAGATTGATGCCGCTTTGGAAAATCAGATTTACTATCTCATCTGGAAAACATCGTGTGATCACTAACTGTATCATCTGTCGTCCTGGCTCAGTTCACAACATTGACTTTACAATTTTTCTTTCTCCGACAATAATGACTCAGCAACGTTTTCGACGAGTAGTCCCTTCTTTCTATTTAAAGAGGATGACTACATAAGTTTAAAAAAAATGTAAAAAACAACAAAATTTTCAACACTTTTGATGGATAACCGTTTTGTCTGTTTTTTCAATGTCTTCGAACGATTTGTTTCAGCCAATTTTTTAATAATGTTACCATTTTGAGGAAGACCCAAAGACGGCTCGAAACGTCGATTTGCTTAATATGTAAATAAATAAACATATATATATATATATTGAACGTATGACCAAAATAAGTTCTAAATCTCGATAAAGGATATATATCCATATAGAGATGTATGTTTCAGGGCGACACCATGAGCCCTCTCCTCTTTTGCCTCACATTATTGCCACTATCTCTGGCAGTTCGCCATTCCGAAGGGTACCTTTGCGACAAACCTGGAAACCGAAAGCATAAGGTCACTCATGTATTTTACATGGATGATCTTAAGATCTATGCTAGAAATCAATAGAAACTACATCTAACTCTAAAAATTGTCAGAGTAGACTCAAGAGATTGGAATGGAGTTCGGGTTAGAGAATTGCGCCAAGGTTAATTTGCAGAAAGGGAATCTTAATGGCATCCCCAAAGAGCTGTGCTCGTTGACAGAAGCGCTATAAGACACCAATGCGCTGGAAAGACCTATACATACCTGGGCGTGCCACAGAGCCGCATTCAGGACGTGACATCTATAAAGGATACTCTCCGAAGCAGATACAAACGTCTCACCTGGCAGATTTGGTCTTCCGAACTGTCGGCTAAGAACAAAGTATCTGCAATGAACATGCTTGAAGTCCCGGTAGTACTCTATTCATTTGGAGTTGTTCCATGGACGAAGGACGAGCTCAGATCCCTTGATATCTGGACGCGAAAGGTTTTGCACATGAACAAAAGCATGCACCTCAAGTCTATTTATTCGCGACTTTACATCTCACGCTGCCTAGGTGGTCGCGGAATACTGAATCTTCAATGTCTTCACAACAGGAGTATTCTGGGTACAGCACATATAGTTGCAAATGGACAAGACCCTCTTCTTAAAATTGTCAGGAAACACGAAGAAGCAGGCAAAGGGTTGTTTCTGTACAAAGCAGCGGTGGAGGCTGCTGAAACACTCGGCCTTGACTTCAATATCAGGGGTGAGCGAAATGCATCAAATCTTATCCATCTTGAATACTCACTCCTGAAGGCCCGGATCAAGAAAACACAGGAGAACAACTTCCGCGAAGAGCTCCTCGACAAGAGGATGCACGGCATTCTCCACAGAAATGTTGAGGATCAGTCGATGTCGTATGAGCTAACGTATGCTTTCCTTGAATCATCCGGATTGAAGTCGGGCAAGGAGAGTTTCATTTTGGCATGTCAAGACGGTTTCATTTCCACTCTGGCATACCGTCGCCACATTTTGAGCCAAGTTATTCCCAATGATAGCTGCAGAGCGTGTCATGCACACCCCGAGCATCTAGGACACATACTATCTAGTTCTCCAACTCATGCGGGGACGACCTACATTCAAAGGCACAATGCGGCACTATGAGTGCTTTATTGCCATCTCTGTCACATTCACGGAATTGGCCCAAATACCCCTCCGCCAAACGCTCGTAGAGAAATATAGTCAATTGTCGATAATGAGAAGTGCCGTATATACTGGAACTTCATATTCTCGACAATTGTTTCTGTTGTGCACTCGACGCCTGACATTGTTCTCCTTGACTTCGAGAAACGAACCATGTTCGTTATCGAATTTTCGGCAGCAGCTGACAAAAACTTCACAGCCAAGGAGAAAGAAAAGAAAGAAAGGTATAAAGATCTTATAAGGGAGTTGCGACGATTATACCCGGAATATTCTGTTCAGCTAATCGTCTTAATCATTGGTGCTTTTGATATCCTCAGGGTGCACGAGACTTTTGCCGGATCATCGTATTGAATTCGTCGCAGACTGTAACCACCTATCTCACGGTCGTGAAACGTGTTTACAGCTGAAATTTTTCCGCGATTTCGCTGGGAGGGGGTGCAATTTTTCAGATTAGCACCCGCTCCCGGCGAATGGAATGACTGCCTTCTGCATTCTACACTCAAGTAACTTATATTAGCTTGTTGCCGGTATGTTATTCATGTTTCGGACCTGTGAGGTAAGGCACCGAGGAGAGCATCGATAATCAACACAATCATTTTATCAGAATTCTCTGGGTGCAAGAGTCCCTGGTTCCTGATCTATATCTCCTTTTCTTTATCCCTAGTTTCTACGTTCATGTCGGCTGGTGCCGAGAATTCGATCTGTCATGTACATAAATATGAATTATTTTGAGGTCAGTCTGTCAACTGAGATAAGTAAGCAAACTGATTAAAATTAAGGTGAAAGTTTACTTTATATAAGAAAATACTACATGGGATGTTTCGCATCATGCTAATTCTTAAAGTTTAGAGGTTAGGCAAGCTGTATGAAGGCTAGGGGCAACCAGTGGGATGGGCGGTCCAGTTCTGGGGATGGCAACGGAGAAGATCCGCTAGTCGAGGAAAATCAGGGAGATCCGAGCTTGCGGGTTCTGCGCACGGGTAACATGCCCCTAAAAACTAATTCGCAAACATTCGCAAAAATTGATGCGGAACACATTAGCTGCATTTTGATTATGCATTTCTAAACAGAGACCTCTTGAATTTCGCGCCAGACTAAACTTACTGGCCCGACTAAATACATCTAGATGGGAAATTATGACTAGACATGGAAATTATGGCGCATGCCAGTTCGGATACCTAGACAGGATAAATTAAAATTCGTCCAAATGAATATTAGGTTATGTGGGAATTCGGAAAAATGACGTTTGTGTCGAATACAAATTCAGAGAAACAAAAATTAATTTAAATTAAAATTAGGATAAATAAATATTATGGTGAATAAGAATGCGAAAATACGATAATTATGGCATATGAGAATTCGGTATAATAGAAATTATGATAATTGTTAGTTAGGACAAATAGAGGTTATGTGCGTTGACAATTTGCCAAATATAAATTATAATAAAGGATTGTTCGGCAAATTAATTTTCGGGTAAATGAAACTTAGGTAAGATGGAATTTGGAGTATATTCATGCGCCTCGTCTCGCTTACCGTACTTTTATAGACTTCGTTTGGACGACGGCGCACTACTAGCGACGCAGACGAGTGAGGGCATAGGTAGAGTGACGTGGACTGGCTTGCGCTCGCCATGCAAAAGTCTGCAAGCGAGGTGCAAAACCCACTTGAAAAAATTACGTACAAAAGGACGTCACAAATTAGAATACAAAATGCATTAACAATGTGCCTTATGAACACACGAATGTTTGATAATATTTTAGGTTATTAATAGTGGTTGAACATTTTGCTCGATTAGGTTTTTTTTTGAGGGGTTTGAATATTTTGCTCAATCTGAGGTTTCTGAACGGCTGGAATATTCAACAGTGGTTGCAAATTTTGCTCGATTAGGCCATTTTGAGGGGGTTGAATATTTTGCTCAATCTGAGGGTATCTGAGGGTAATCTGATTATTTTGCACGATTTGATCGTTCTGACGGGGTGGAATATTCAACGAAGGTTGATTATTTTGCACGATTTGATCGTTCTGAAGGGGTGGAATATTCCGTGGGGGTGAATGTTGGGCCGGCGGAAATCCAAGGAAATCGTGTTCCGACATTGTCTCAATTGACAAAGATCGTACTCTCTGAGAACGCGTTACAATAGGTTCGCTAGGCTTAGTTAAGGGCGCCAAATTTATAATATTTTAGGTTATCAATGGGGAGTGGAAGAAATTGAAATTCCTTCTTTGGGTAAAAATGGTAGAAGTTGAGGGGAAGCTGTTGCTAATTAGAAAAAGGTACGCCTGATCGAGACCTTGCGCGGCGAGGGGGAGAACTTCACGGGGCAGCTCCCTACGGGGATAAGTAAAGCTCTTTCCAAACTCGTTTCCAGCCTGCGAAAAAGTTCCGTCGCTGAGGGGAGATTTTTGGTCGCGGGGTCAGTGAGGGTCGGGATAGTTAATGCCTCCAGGCGGACACGGGTGCACGGTGTGCTTGAAACGGGTTTTAAACGAAAGTCTGCCAACCTGGGGTTTTCTTGATGGATTTGATTCCTAGGCATCCCAATAGTATTTTAAGTTAAAACCCAAAATCGGCGACCGGGGGCTTTTTGAAAAAAACAAACGATTTTACTATCTAAATTTGCAGAACTGTGGGTTTGCGTTTGAAACTTTTGAAGTTCGCATTTTTAAACTTATATGAGAGTAGGTGTATATAGGGATTTTGCGGTCGCTGATTATGAATACATTGTTAGATTTTCAAAACTCAAGATGGCGAATCTAACATGGCGGCCCAAATGGTGAAATTGATGCTGATTGTGGTAAAAATTAGTATATGAAGGTTTTTGGGGTCGCTGATTACATACCCGTTATCAGATTTCCAAAATTCAAGATGACGGATCAATAATGGTGGCATGCATGAAGTAATTAAATGCTAGTCCCTGTGGATATTTGTATCCTGTGGTTTTTAGGACCACTGATTACGAATATGTTGCCAGTTTCAATAAGTTTTAATAATGGAGCCTGGGATTTTCTTGACGGGCTTGATTCTATTGAATCAATATTTTCCCTAATAGCACGGAACCTTCCTGAAACGTTCCGTGGGAAGTTTTGGAACATTCCAGGAACGTTGTCGGAACGTGTAAAATGTCCGCCGCTTGGGAACTTTCCACTGGAACGTTCCAAACAGGAATGACCGTTATTGTTATCATTATCAATAAATATCGCGTAAACCGTAAGTGATAGGTCAACATCGATGTCAGTTTATGATACGGATATTATAGTGTAGTGCATGCGGTACTCAAAACTCAAAAATGACATCCATTTTTACCTATCTCATACGGCTTACGAGATAATTGTTGTTAAAAATAACAAAAATGGAAAGTTCCCCTCAGGACCCTGTGGAATGTTCCGGGAATGTTCTCAAGGGGCGGACATCTTACATGTTCCGGGAACGTTCCGTGCTATTAGGATGAACTGTCAGAACTAAGATTTTGCGTTCTATGAAATATGCAAACTACACATGAAAACTTTTGCACGAGCGTTTTTTATTTGCCTTAGTTTTCTCATGCGCTATGAAATACAAATATCGATTGAGTCATTGAACTAGTTTTGATATTTTCGTGCCCTAAAAACCACAGAATACAAATATCCACAGGGACTAGCTAATCTGATAACGTGTATATAATCAACGACCCCAAAAACCTTCATATACTAATTTTTACCACAATCAGCATTAATTTCACCATGTGGGCTGCCATGTTAGATCCGCCATCTTGAGTTTTGAAAATCGAACAATGTATTCGTAATCAGTTACCGCAAAACCCCTATATACACCTGCTCTTATAGAAGTTTAGCTTCTAGAAAAATGCGAACTTCAAAAGTTTAAAACACAAAAACCCAGTTCAGCAAATTTAAATACTAAAATCGATTTTTTTCAAAAAGCCTTCGTTCGCCGATTTTGGCTTTGAGTTTGAAATGCTCCTGGGATGCCTATATATCATATCCATCAAGAAAACCCCAGGTTGGCAGACTTTCGATTGAGACCCCTGTCAAGCACACCGAAGGGGGGGGGGGGGAGAGAAACTCGGTGGACATTCCGGAACTCGCTCTTTCGGAATTCCGGCAGAATAAAAAGCTGGACTTTCCGGGTCGTATTCAGGTCCGAGAGAATCTAACCAGCAATTGGGATACTGCGGGTCGTTTTCCAAACTGGCGAAAACCGGCCGCGGAAACGGTAGCCTGGGTGGAGAACCGGGACCGGGATTTGACGACTTCGCGGTCACGGAAAGCGGAGGCGGAGATGAAGAAACAATAGGAAGAGCGGAATTCTCTATTTCCTGAGATGTGAGGAGCTGTTGCTTTTTGCTTTTCCCCCTTCCGCGATGTAGACGTTTCTGGGGTTTTCCGTGACGCTTGGGACGGTGGAAGATAAGGGGCAAAGGCGTTAATAAACGCGGGACTCCGATTACCGGACTGTATCGATTGGTTGCATGAATCCATGAAAGATTAAAATCAATCCGACATTGTGATGAAGAAAAAACAACTCAAAAAACAAAAGTGGTCCGTGCGAAGGGGGGGGGGCGAAAAAAAATAGAAAATAAAAATCGCGACCCATACCCGAATGAAGAAAAACGCGAGAGACTCGTTCGAAAGTCACAACCTCGGGGTAATAACTCCCAAATGCAGCCCTTTCTTAGGTCGCTCGGTCGATAGTCCGGCGACTGGCAACCGCCGATCCAAAGCGAACGAATAATGAAGAAATCGCGATCGCGCCACGCACTACCGAGGAACGAGTTGCGAATCGTCCGCGAGATTTTCTGACAAGGTCAGAATAAATGATGCAAATTCGGCGAACACTTCACCATTAACCTTCGATCGCTGATGGAAAACCTGCGACACCATCGACGCTGGAAGATTCTGGATCCTGGGTGACTCTGAAAATGTTGCTGGACGCTAAAACTCGAACTGGGAATTGATGATTCGCAAGCAGGAAGAAATCAAATATAAATCGTCTTTTATTTAAAATAAAATAAAGTTAAAATAAATTCGCTGCAAACGTGTGCTTGAGATTTCAACGATCAACGATTATCTTTTCAATAGAAATACAAGCTGTTGCATGAAGTGAAATCTGGTGCTTCAAAACAGTCCATTTTACGGAAATATGATATCGCTGAGAATAGCCAGTCATTTGTTAACCAATATTCAATTGTTCAAACAATTTTAATTTGTTTGAACATTTAAGAGTATTCTTAAAAACCAAAGTAAAACATTAAAATATGTCAATATTTCGAAAAATGTAAAGAAAAAAATTGTTCAAGAAATTTTAATTTGTTCAAATATCTACGAGTATTCATAATAAACAAATTAGTACTTGAAAATATTAAAATTTGTGGAAAATTTAGTGAGAAAATGTTTCTCCTGCTTTTTTTAGGTAAATACAATATATGCTCGAACAAATACGTATTATTTAAATAATTGTAAAATTATTGAAACAAAATATCTTATTGTTATTATTGATTAAATAACTCATAATGTCTAGAAAATACGTTCATTTCGCGAGTTAGCTGAAAAAAATAAATATTTCAACAAATTTTAATTGTTTAAATAATTGAATATTAGTTAACAAATAACTGGGTATTCTTAATTTACTGATCAATGATTATTTATGTAAAAAAAACTTTTAAAAAGCGTTAATAAACCGCAATATTACGTAAAATTCACATTTGTCACTAATGGGGTTTTCTTTGGGGACCCATAAGAGTGGCTTAAAATTATTCAACCTCAAAATTTAGGATTGATTCTTATTCTCTTACAAATTCTGAACAATGCACTAAAACGCGGAATTATTTGTAACATATTATCAAGTTAAAATATTAGATTTACAAAAAGCTGACTTTTTCCCATGTGAAATCAATGGGAAACTTCATGGTTTTTGCGCGACCCCTAAATATTAACCGATTTTGCTCAAATTTGAAGATTTTCTTTCAGGCATTCGAACAAAACTGAGGGATGAGAGCAGAGAAATTTGAGAACAAAAAATCCACCAACTATAAATAAGAACCACACTATCACGTACATACTAAAAATCGGTACTTTGATAAAGTTTGATTTTTGAGCACAAAAATTGTCACGTTCATTATGATCTAAAATCAAAACGGTGAAAATACCAAGAAAATATTTTTTTGGGACAAAACCTTAACCGAAATGGTTCATACGGCTCGGAATTTTTATGGTTTGGGAGTCCCGATATAGCCTCAAGGCCATTAACGGTACCTCCGAGACGTCGGCTATATCGGGACTCTAGTGTATTTTTAAATTGATAAAAATGAATACTTTGGTTTGTCTATTATTGAAAAAATAACTAATGCTTTCTCTATGAGGAAACGAATACATTTGCTAGCGGTAAGCAAAGTGCTCGTGAAATGAGCACCATATAATTATAAATATAAACAAAGTGGAAACACTCGAGATCGAATTCACAGCTAGTTTACAAATCTGTCAACGTCACATCAGATTTCACTTTCCGTACCTTTCTTGGAGAATTCTTTTATTCCAGTCGTTGAAGCAAGGATATTATAGTGCCCTACAACGGAAAAACATAGTTAAGCAGGGTTCCAATATTGCGGGTTGCCTATCCAACAGGGGTGACTTCCGGTTCATCGATTTTTTGCTAAGCCTAAACTAAGTTTAATGCATATTTTTAATCACAAAATTGTTTCAAATCCTAAATGAGCCGTGATAAATAAAAATTACAAAAAAAAAAAGAAAAGTTTTTTTGCATACAGCCTACTCACAGGGGTAATTTCGCGAAAGCTTAATAATAATATATTGCGGCCTTAGTTTATTCATCAATCCGGTAGAAATAGAGGGCTAAAAGTACATGTACTAAGCCCTGAACTCCCTTACCAGACACTGAGAGGGAAGCAATGATCTAAGTTGCGTAAGCAGCAGAGGCAATTAAAAAAAAAAAACTTATAATTGTTGTGAAGGATGCACGACGATTCAATTCCGAACATTTTCAGTTATGAATTGGTTTTCTGTGCGCGTATCGGGCATGCAGAGTAGACAAATATCTCCTTATCATCAACTCTGTGTAGTAATATTGTATGACGTGAAGTTAGTGTACCTCTGTGTTGTTATATTATTTACATTCTCAGGTGCAGGACTAATTTGATCCCGTGTGTTATTAATTTCGGAATCGTTCTTTTCGTGTTCTGATTCTATATCAGAAGGATCCGAAAATTGTTCAAAAACACGCTCTTTATTCATTTCTTCTAACATGGATTCAGAAAATTTAATTTTCCTAATAGGTTTTTTGTTGTTTCTCTTTACGATTGTTTGTATCGTTCCCATTTCGACGATCTAAACTGTAATTGGTATTCAGAAAATAAATTTCAAATTTCGAAAGGAATTTATTTCGTATTTTATTTTTGTTCTGTATCAATTTTACACCCGGTGAATTTAAATTATGAAATGAGCCAGTTATTATCGATTTTATTTCAGTGATAATAATTTAAGCATTTCCGGATTCTTAACTCTGTTTACGTTTATTGTCGCATTCGGACAATGACCTTACGCAATCACTCTGCTTTCATTTCCTCGAGTGTCCCACCTGGCAGGTATCAGTTGCAACATCATCGTTTCCCTAACCGGGGTTCGATTTTGTGTTTATCAATATTCTGAATTTAATTATAACTGCAGTTGGCTGATTTTAGTTGAAGATCTTGCATTAACTAAAAATTATACTAGTTTTAGTAATGTTAGTGTTGCATTTTAATCTGATCTCAATTACATCTATTTTCATTGAGAGATTCGTTCAACTTGCGTTTACTTTTTCCTGTCCAATAAATTGCAACCGACGATATAAGATGATTCCAATACTGATAGGATATAAAAACTAGCCCTAACCATTTTATGCCTAAACTTGATGATTAAATAAACAACAATTGAGTAAGATTAATTCTTACAATAAAAATCCACACTAAAATTTAAATTGTTATTTAACGACAAAAATTACGGATTGTAGATTTACTCAAGGTAGAGACGATTGCGTATTTTTGTGATTTGAATTTAATTTTGGAATTGAGGATTTTATTATGAATTGGATTCTCCTTTCCTTCCTTCCTTTAGAGACTGAGGTACCAAAACTTTGGTTCGCACAACGAGGTCTTTACTGTTAGATAAAGTGCAATGTCGTTACGAATTCCATCCTGGCTGTATTCTTTTTGAAAAATTAATTCTAAAAAATGCCCATTCAAATTTCAGTTGCTGGTGCAACCATGCACAACTAGGTCTTTATCTTGAGGTAAATGCAAGGTCGTTACAATAAATGTTGCGCGCACTGCCTTATCATTTATTGAATTTCCCCATACTAAATGCAAACATGCACAACGAGGTCTCCACAAATATATGGAGTGCAAGGTCGTTACAATCATGCATAAATTAATTTATAAAAAAAAAAAAAAAAAATTCCACAAACTCACTTCTACTATTCTAATTGTAGCATAATTAGGATAGTATCCTTGAAGTGTTGTTAAAAAATGATGAAGGAGAATCCTGAGTAGTAGCGTCCTTTGAATGATGATTTGAATGATTCAAATTTCTGTCTCCAATGACAGGTAGATCATTGAGACCAAGAGAAGCTTCTTCCTCGTAGAGGGTCGAGTAAGAAGACCCTCGGTACCGATACCGGGATCGATATATAAAGTCCATTGGTCCTACGCTATCCCTACTTATTAGCCGATGGCGCGCGCAATCGATCGTATGATCGAATGATTCCGTGGATCATCCCTTCGTTCCACCTGCTTGTCCACTTATGAGTCAGAGGTGTATAAATATAAATATTCACCCGTAGCTTCAAGATTTTATTCTCATTATGAAAATAGAACAGACCGTCTCAGTGTGTTAATCTGCAAGTCCTGTAGGATCTGATGAACAGAGGCTGCACGTTTTAATATTGTGATATAAAGGAATTTGTGAGTGGGCATAAGCTATTTTTTTAAATTCATTTTTGATTTAATGTGTGGCTGACTTTTTTCAACATGTCTTGTAACGATAAATTCCCCCGAGAAACTTACCGTCACTCAGCTCACGCCCATTACCTGAAAATTCCCTATTGCAAAATCAAACACAATTTAAGAATTGGGCGCCAGGAGCACATGCGCCAACTGGACTCTCAAAAACTCAATAGCCTGGGCGTGGACTAGGTTGTTGTCCAGTGTGTCCCACCAGGCAGGTATCAGTTGTAACATTATTATTAACATTATTAAACGGTACAGTTGTGCAGCATTTGCTGCAATTATAGATAAGCCACAAACGTACACTGAAGCAATGGTGAGCCTAGAAGTTTCCCAGTGGAATCAAGCAATAATAGAGGAAATTAACTCACTTATGAAAAACGAAACATACTCGTAGATACTGGAACCTTTACGCTTAGATGGTCAACCTCTAAGAAGTAAGTGGGTATTCAGATTAAAGCGTAAACCAGATGGAACTATTGATTGCTACAAGGCAAGACTTTTTGCGAAAGGAAACTCACAGCGAACTGGAATCGATTACAACGAAACTTATTCAAGAGTCATTTGATATGACTGAAATAGATTACTTCACGCTTTGGCCATAACTAAAGCAATGGGAATGAAGCAATTCATTATGAAAACAGCATTTTTGAAGAGTAGATTTGAAAGACGAAATTTTTGTGCAGCAGCCGGAAATATTTTAAAACGCTAGTCCACGATTTATTTGTAAATTGCACAAAAGTGTGTACGGCTTGACAAAATCTAGAGTTTGGGGACCCAATCACGACAGAGTCAACACGATAGACTGGCAAAATATCAATACTTTTAAGTGGATGGTTTGACTGAGTGGTTCTACTATGTGGTGCGAGAAACACAGAGCTCTCGAACTTTTCGCACCAACTGCTGCGAAACCGTGCCGCTTACCTCCGGAAAAGGGGTTATATAAGCGGAGCGCCTACTCTACCGCAGCCAAAACAAGCCTGCCACAGAGAAAGAGAGCGACACTGAGACCAAGTGCCGGCAGGCACCCAATAAAGGAAGAGCGATGCTTTAGGACTAGGAGAAACATCAACATTCAGGTCTCTCTTAAGCCCAAAGGTCTGGCTGAAATAGATGACGCGCTTCATGGAGATTTTTCCGAAGAGTCCCACCTCTGGACCATCAATTGTAGTGTGTATGATGCAGTGAGAGCTTGGTGGATGCAAATCGTAAAAAAAACCAACGGCTGATCATACAACCAAAAGACGAATGCATCAACTCAGAACAAAGATAGGCTGAGCAAGACAGTACGCGTCCCGCATTCAGTGTTTGATTAAATACACTGCTAGGGTCCGACAGTTCGCGCGCTAATTGCGGATCCGTAATCACACACTTAAAAAGTCAAAGCTGCTGACCATCAGGCAGCCAATTGTTGACAGAATACGGATACTATCTAACGGTAGAAGAAGTCTAGAACGGAGGGTGAGGTGTGTCAGAGAAAATGAACAGTTTCTCTAAACCATGTCGACTCTTCCAAGACACTCCAGTTACTGTCGACCACTCGTCCAAAGCATAAGAGGTCGAGGCATTTTTGAGAGAAGTCTACGAAGTCCAGCATCCACTAAATGAAGACACAAATAACATAAATCGCTTCAAGGAGCTGTGTAGTGCCCTCGTCACACCTATGGAGGAATGTCCACTTATCACTACCCAGATTGTGAAAAAAGAATCAAGAGGCATGAAGAACTATTCCACTCCGGGACCAGATGGTATCACGTCCTTCTGGTGGAAGAAGTTCGTTCAACCCACCAGCATGTGGCCCGCATTTTAACCTTATATCTAAAGTCGCAAGAGCCTATTTCGGAGTTGTTGGTGGAAGGCTGCACATTACTCCTCCCGAAGGTGGGCAATTTGTATGACCCTAAGAATTAACAACTTGTTTGAACACGCTGTATAAGATCTTCATAGCCTTCCTAAATAATTTGTCCAACTCATGCGGGAACGATACACATACAAAGGCGCAATGCTGCTCTTAGAGTGCTTTATTATTATCTCTGTCACTCTTACGACATTAGTCCGGATACCGCTCCGCCAAACGCTCCCAGGGAAAGAGAGTCAATTGTCGAAAATGAGAAGTGCCGCATATACTGGAACTTAATATTCTCGACAATTGTTTCTGTCGCGTACGGGAGGCCTGACATAGTCCGCCTTGACTTCGAGAAACGAACTATGTTTGTTACCCAATTTTGGCGCTGGCCAAGAGCAAGGTCACATCCAAGGAGAATTAAAATAAAGAGAAGTATAAATACGTTATAAGGGAGTAGCGATGGCTATACCCGGAATATTCTGTTAAGCTAGTCATCCTGATCATCGATGCTTTTGGAGGTGCCAAGCTTTCAATGGTTAATAGCCTGAAAAGCATCCCTGCGTGTCAACGAAATGGTAAGACACTTGCTGGCAAAATGCAGAAGGCGGTCGTCTTTAGATCGTTCCGTCTCTTCAGGTGGCAGGAGACTTTTGCTCGATCGTCGTATTGAGTCCAACGCAGACTGTAAACACCTACCTATCTCACGCTCGTGAGACGTGATTAATGCTGAAAAGTTAAAGCGACTGTTGTCAACAAACTTGTAACTATATAGTTGAAAGTTTGTCATAGGGACTTTGTCAGAGCTAATGTCGTAAGAGTGACAGAGATTGTAATAAAGCACTCTTAGTGCCGCATTGTGTATTTGGATGTACGTCATTCCTGCATGACTTGAAAAACTAAATATATGTGTCGGAGTGTACGTGACACGCTCTGCAGCTATTATCGGGAATGTCTTGGTTCAAAATTCGTGTCCGACTTCAATCCAAATGATAGGAGAAAAGCAAACGTTAGCTCATACGACATAGACTGATCTGTCACATATTTGTGGAAGATGCCGTTCATCTTTGATTCGGGCCTTCAGGAATGAGTACTCGAGATGCATAAAGCTTGATGCATGTTGCTCACCCCTGATATTGAAGTCAAGGCCAAGTGTTTCAGCAGCATCTTCCGCTGCTTTGTACGGAAACGCTTCTTTGCCCACTTCTTCGTGTTTCCTGACCAATTTAAAAAGAGGGACCACTTTGACGGCGTGAGATGGAAAGTCGCGGAACCGACGACTTTAGGTGCATGCTTTTGTTTATGTGTGTGTGTGTTTTAGGGGGGCACCATGAGCCCTCTACTGATTTGCATTACACTTCTGCGGCGACACTAATCATCGCGAGTATATGGCACTCATGTATATTATGTGGATGATCTGAAGATCTATGTTTCTAATGCAAAACAACTTTAGAGTGCTTTAAGTGTCGTCGAGGTGTACACAAGAGCGATTGGTATGGACTTCGGATTGGACAAGTGTCACATCTGAAACAAGAACAAATTACTGGCGTTTCCGAAACCCATACCTAGGCGTGCCAGGGAGCCTCATCCAGTACGTAACATCAGTGAAGGAGGATCTTCGAAGCAGATACAAACGTGTCTTTGGCATATTTGGTCTTCCAATCTGTCGGCATTAAACAAGGTATTTGCGACTAACCTGCTTACTATTTTGGTTCTATTCTTCTTGTTTGGGGTTCATGCATATGCAGAAGAGCTTGCATATCAATTCGTCCGTTCCGCGGTTGTACATCCCGCGACCGAATTGTCCTGGGTACAGCTTATACTGTCGCAAATGCAAGAGATCCTTTCCTAAAAATGGTCAGAAAACACCAGATGATTGGCAAAGGAGCGTTCCTTTACAAAGCCGCAGAGCAGGCGGCCGAGACCCTTGGTCTGAATTTTAAAATCAGAAGTGAGGAAAGTGCATTACTCCATCTAGATGCGTAACTTCTGAAGGCCGATGTAAAGAAAGCAGAGTTTAAAAACTTTCGCCAACAGCTACTCGACAAGAAAATGCACTGAAAATTTCACAGAAATGAAGTCCTTGTCTAAGGAGCAACCTTTTTCTTCCCTCAGATAATTAGGACCTAATTCAGGTACAGAGGGTTTTATTTTCGCATGCTAGGACGGTGTAATTTCCACCTTGGCATACCGTGGCTCCATTTTACGTCAAGAAGTTCTCAGCGGCAAGGTGCAGAGTGTGTCATGCATACACTCTTCTGCCATTTTGTCTCACTCACGGTGTTGGCTCCGTTGTATGAAACTCTTCATTCAGTATTATTTCAATTCAAGCTCGGTTTTCTTAAAGTCGGAAGTCTGCTGTTTACCTTTTTGCACGTGTTTATTCGCTGCCCTCCTTCGAAAATATATTCTCCACAGAAAATATATTTACAACTTTGGAACATGCAATATCTTTCTTGAGTTTCACGTTGTCATAGTCTGCGCTTCAAGTCAATATTTGAAATTGTTTTCATTTATATTTGTTTACCAAATATTGTCAGAAAATGTTAGAGTGTTCGATGAACTGAACAAAATTATTCGAGAAAAAAATACGTAAGACAAATACGTGAGAAACTATTTGAAATTCAGTAATTTGCTTAAAAATACTCTTTGAATGCTTTTACACATACCTCACAGTAATATTTCTGTCAATTTTTTTACTCTGTAAACTGTAAGTACGCTGTACTTATTTTCCTGTAATAAAAATTCCTACGATTCTTTAACGATCACAGGAAAAACTAAATAAAAAGTATTGCAGGAAATTATTATAGGAATCATCGTAGAAATTATTACAGGTTAATCAGTAGGAAACGATAATATTTCAATATTAATGGCAATCATGAAAAACATAATTTTTTTCTCAACCTGAGCGAAAACACAGTTAAAATGATTTCCTAGGAGCTTTTTGAGTCTGATTTTAAATCTGTTTTCTGAGTTTTCAAAAACATAATGACGAATCCAAAATGGAGATAAAACTAAAAAAATATCCAATTTCGTTGAAACGACTTTCTAGGTTTTTTGTCTCCGTTTTAGAATCCTTTTTCATGAAAAAATGGAAGAACCAAAATGGAATTAAAAAATAACGTAAATATACGAGTTCAGTGAAATTGTTCTTCTAGGTTTTTTTTAGTCTTTGATTTCGAATCCGTTTTTCTTAGTTTTCAAAAAGATAACGGTAAATCCAAAATGAAGATAAAACTAAAAAAATCCAAGTTTACTGGAAATCAGCTTTTGCTTAAGTTCTTAAAAAAGAAATGAGGATTAAAAAATTGTTGTAGCTTACAGTTAAAATTTAAAAAAATAGTTAATCACAGTTGTGAAGAAGTGAACTTGTTTGATATGTTTGTCGTACCTCACTTTAATATTCTATAATTAAAGTGGAATATATCTTGTTTTCTGTAGGGAAAAATGATCGCTGATGACAGACAAGAAAAAGAACGTGTTGATGTTCGAAATGCATTAGAAGAATATGTTTACGACTTACGATCGAAACTTTTGGATGACGATCAATTAGCTACATTTATCACTGAATCCGACAAGAATGAGCTTTGCCGGCTTTTGGATGACACCGAAAATTGGTTGTACGAAGAAGGAGAAGATTGTCAACGTCAAATCTACTATGATAGATTGGCACGATTGAAAGTAAGTTTTTTTCCCAGTAATCTTTATTTATTTGTACATGATGATTGTAGATATCCTTGCAGATGCACTATTGAACCAATCGGTACAATAATTTCAATGTAAATCTTTTAGATGAAACTTTCTTTAGAACACTAAACACAAAACTTTCCTTTATTTGTACAGTTACAAGGTGAACCAATAAAAGATAGAAGAATAGAATTCGAAAGCAGAACTCAGGCTCTTGAGGAATTGGGTGGAGCCCTTCAACTAGCTAAGAAGGGTTTGGATCAGATTAGAACCTCTGCAGGAAAAGATGATAAATACTCTCACATAACAGACGAAGAGCTGAAAAAGATGGAACGAATGATACAAGAGAAGTGGACTTGGCTTGAAGAGAAGCGGGTAATTCTCTCTAGTACACCTCGTACTCAACAACCTCCTGTTCTTGTTGCACAAATACGAGTTGAAAGACAGGTAATCAATTACTCCTAATTTGTTTAATCTTTGCATTGTGAGTCTAAGATATTAAATGTGTTAGGCGGGAAACACAGACTCACAATTTTACTCGGACTTGAGCATGCTCATTTAAAAGCTTAATTGCGACAACAACAAAAAGCGTTAACGTTCATCGCTCATCCACGCACACGGCTATACCCTCTTACGTTTGTGCTTATACCTAAATGAAGCATTATAATATTTAGGGTTTCTTTTTTTTTATCAGTAGTTGAAAAGTAAAAAATGAGGAAATTTGGTTTTTCATGCTTTAGAATGAGTCGAATCCTGTAGCCTACGGAATCCTTTCTTGAGGGCTCAAGCCGAACTCTTTGCCTTGATTTTTATCTTAAAAAAATTCAATTTTCGACGGATTAATGAGCAAGACTAATTTTTTTTGTGATTTGTAATGATTAGTTGTCAGAAATGCATAGCTTTTGCATAAAATACAAGAGAAATTAATTTTCTATTACGATTGGTTAATCCGTCGTCTGCAAACATGAGTCATTTTGGCAACAAACGAAATTTTAAAGTGAAATTTCTCGCAAATGAAAGGAGGTTGGTGTTTGTACCCCCCCCCCCCCCCAAACTAGTTAGTAATAAGGTTTGAATCAGTAAAGGACGTTAAGCGTTAGTGTGATTCGAAAGAATGTTTTAGTTTCAACTAAATACAAAGAACAGTGATATCTAGTTAGTTAGTTGTAATGTATGTGGGGGGGGGGGGGCGTGAGGTCCCACCCCTGGTGAGGGGAGGTGAGTGAGGTCCCACTCCGAATCCGGCCATCCTTCGCCGAGTGTTTTTGGATCTCGGTGGCTTTCGTTGTTGTCAAAGTTCTGAGCTTATACCTCCCAGGTGCGAAGCATACCTATTGCACAGTGAATGGCGTCCTCCTTTGTTGATCAGGCAAAGTGATCCTTACCACTCTGCCATTCGGCAGTCTCCCTAGCAGGCTAGGGTGGACGGAGCGATCCCTCTTAGGTCATCAGGTAGATGTACAGATTCGAAGAATTGTCCTGATGTGTTATGTCAATGTATGTGTGTGTGTCTGTTTATTACTCGAAATCGGCCAGCGACCATCGAGCGTGTTGCCCCCTGTAGGAGCCCCCAAGCGCAAGAAGAACGCTGAATCATTTTCGAGTTTTCTCAAAATCGGCTTCGACCCCTAAGGCTAGTCCCCTCGACATGGAGCCCCACCTTGTTATGATACCAGCTTTTCTGAGGGGACCTACAGTTTAAGGTGGGTTCCGAACCACCGAAGCCCCAGTAGAAGTACATAGACAAATTTCCATTGGTATCCGTCTCAGGGATCGAACCCCAGACCTCTTGCATGGAAGTCTGACGCGCTGTCGTCTGAGCCACCAAGGCTTCTTTTTACAGTGATATCTGACTGTTTATGAAATGTAAATGAGATAGATCGTTTGCAAGAAAAGATAATCCACACCAAAGTCGGCAAATTTTGTACGTATCGCCTGTTAGACTCGTTGTACACGGAAAAAATTAGTTGTTGAAATTTTGAATGACTGAGTCAACCACTCTAGGATAGGGCTAAACGTATGTCATAAATTGGAAGAATCGTCTTACAAACCTTGATTGATACATGTTTAAAAAGTAGAAAGAGTTGTCGAAAGTACAAAATAATTTCAATGAAAATGTGAAGACCAGAGGAATAGAGTTCTTAAAACACTGATACACTAATCCTTCGAAGCCAGTCAATAAAACTTTCGATGACTCCTAACGAGTTTTTAGAAAACAGTATAGCCAAGTTAAAAAAATATATTTTTCGCGGTTATATTAAATATATTTTTATTCACATAGACTCACGCTTAAGTTATATTTATTTCCACAGATACACATGAACCTATGAAAAATCGAAACAAATTCGGCGGGATTCGAACTACCTAACGCCTATCGAACGCAACTTATCCCTAACAACTATGCCCCACGGCTAACTTGACACATTGAATATTTTGCACAAATCTCAGTGAAGAGCCAAATTTAAATCCGCGCTCATTTGTTCATTGCCGGTGACCACGACTTCATTCAGATTCATACATAAATACCACTTTACCTGAGCGTCACTACGTGCTAATACAAGCATCCAATGTGACAGTACATTGTGAATATATCGATATCTAGAAGACAGTCAACGAATTCTTCGACAACTTATAAATCAGTTATTCATTTCTGTGCTAGAGTTATTGTATTCCAAATCTTGTGGAATCTAGAGGACTTTTTATGAAAAATTGAATGCTTGTCTAGAACTTTGTCAAAATCTGCTGATTACAAATTCGAAAACTGATGTTCCTAGATTGTCTTCGAATAATTCGATGACTTTTTTGACTTTTTCAATGAAGTCTGCGGTTATTTAATCAAAATTATACGAGATTCTAAACAAAAAGTGGCCTATCCTGGAATGGTTGACTAGTCAAGTAAAGTTTCGACAACTCATTTTTTCCGTGTAAGCAGTACTCTTTTAATTTCAACAATTAAACACGTTGACAGATTTTGATACAAAAACTAGAAGACAGAACATGGTTAATAGCTAGATGTGACAAAAATGAACCAGAATTATTCGTAGTTCTGTTGTATAAGTACAACCGTGCAAAGTATTGATTTTGGTCGTTGCCTACGTTTGCCTACGTGAGCAGTATTTCATGGTATGACTGCGCCTGCGTGAGCGCTTCCGATCTACCCCGAAATTTACCGTTTTGCTACCACGTACAAGCGAATTGAGTCCAAAAACTTTGGCGAGTGCTAAGAGCTGAAGGCAAATGCTGTAATTACATGAGTAGCAATTGCCTGTACACATGTGTATCACACGCTATGTTTTGCAACAACCGTTCGACAATAGTACATTATGATACAAGTGCGGGAAGTTGGCGATTCCTACGAGTTTGTCGTTCGCCGCCCGAGCGAAGCGAGGGTGGCAAACGTCAAACGAGGAGGAAGCACCAACCCGCACGCGTATCATATACTATTTTGTGTAACCCCTGTAAAGGGTAGTTCGT
>CAKNXH010060341.1:276645-291704 GCA_932178445.1 Andricus quercusramuli
CGCGTATCATATACTATTTTGTGTAACCCCTGTAAAGGGTAGTTCGTAACATAAGAAATATTGGTAGGTAATAAGATTGTTGGGTGGAGGGCAGGGTCCGGGCCCGAGGGGCTTCGCCCCCGTGGAGGTTTCGGGAGGCGAAGCACCCCCGAGAGGAAAAAAAAACGAACTAAAATGATTTACACTCGACTCTCTCAAACGTAAGCTTCCCAAAGACTTACACCAGGCAAACTAACCTAAACTCTCAGCTGACGAAATGATTGCAGTGTTGATAAAGTGGACAGCCTGCGCACACGCCGTGCGTTGGCCATCACGCTGGACAAATTCTGCAAATGGCTGTAATCTGGCGCGTGATTCGAAATCGAATTAAATTAATTCGATTTTGAATCGCGCGCGTAAAGTTTTGACCAATGGCAGCTTATACTGTTGGATCACGCATCCGGTGGCTTCAGATTGGTTGTGATAATTCTTGCGAGCAATCAGAACCTAGCGGTTCCCTTAATTTCCGTGCGTCGAATACAGCAGATACACACTTTCCTTCAAAGTATGCTTGATGGTCAACATTTCCGCACGAAATTTTGTGCGGGAATGTTATGATTCCCGCACCCGTTGACTTCATCAACAATCGGCCATTTTCTGCTCATTTTTTGGTGCATATACTGAGAAATTCCCGTACAGTGTTGCAAAAAAATATCAAAGCACTTTTCTGCGCTTTTGCACTACACTTCGGTTCCCCTATTTTGGGGTTCAGTTAAATTTGTGTACAATTTTTTAAAGAATTAAAAAAAATATGTTCATTTTGCTGGTGTGCAAGGTTACTCACATATAAAGTGCGTGTTTGTGAGTCTATTACGTCGAAATGCACCTGCTGTTTATAAAAAATAGATAGACTGAGCCATCTCTTCCTCTAAAATCTATCCTTCAATATGATATCTTTAATAACATTTAATCCAATCGAGATACGCGTGATATCACGCACTGATTTCGTGTCCGCAGTTAATCTATTTTTTATTTACAATATTGAAGTTGTATAATGCTTGCTAGTTTCTGTTTAATAACTTATGATGCAGCGAGTGTTCCAAAGATACAAGTGACAGTTTTTTGGCCTCTTTTCTGGTCTCCTAGTGCAAAATCGTTATCTTGTGGACATAACATCACTTTCAGTGTGCCTTGTGGAAGTGCTGCGGTTCTTTTGTCTCACTTATCAATTGACCTATGCCGACTTCGCCTGTGGATCTATAAAAATAGTGCAAATCCAGTTCACTTTCACGTTATTTTGTGAAATTAATATTTGAATTTTGTGAGTTATTCTCATACACGTGGTCAGCATAACCTCACTTTCTTTCGTCACCGTTGCCTACAGTCTTTTTTATTGCAATGCTTATATAGCAGCTTAAATATGTCAGACAAACCAAGAACCTGTAAACAATGCAATGCAGATATTGCAGGAGACTGATGTATTTGCCCCTGTGGTGTGCAGAATCACCCTGGATGCGTAGCCAAAAAAGCGATGACGATAGTCCTGTAACTAAAACGGACCTTGAAGTGCTTTTAAACCAGCATTTGAATAAAACGGCAGCACTCCTAGAAAATCAGCGAGCATCCATGTGCCCTAAGTTCAAGGAATTAACCGATACTCTTGCTTCAAAACTATCGATAACCTGGAAGTGAAAGTTCAGGAATTGGAAAACAATCCCAATGATAAGGATACAAAGAACTGCATGTTGGAAATTACTGACAGGATGGCACGTAAGCAAAACATAATCTTGTATGGATGCCCAGCAAATTCCCAACGCCCTGCTATCTCCCATTCTGTACCTATCCTAATTGTTGTTATTAATACCTTCCTTTCAAACATCTCAAAAGATTACACAATCTGAGGTCTAGTAAATGCTCAGGCATTGGTAAAAATCCACAGACATCTGGACTTCCACTCCCCACCAAAATAATTCTCGAGTCCGAACGAGTTGCACAAACTATGCTCCAAAAATATTGGAAATGGCGGAAGCAACGTCAACAGACGGATTCTCTAATGGAGATGAATCTTGCACCCGGCCGGACTCAAGCAGAGCGAGCGAGTCTCAGCAAGCTGAAAAAGATTATGGATGAACAGCCATCAATCAGCACACAACTCCAACTTATGTATTACTTATACTCACTCCGATGATGTAACACTTTTAAATATTTCAATTTATTATCAAAATGTCAGAGGCATGAATACTAAATTTAAATATCTTATATCATCCCCTGACATTTGTAACTATGATGTTTCGATTTTTTCTGAGACTTGGCTACAACCTCAAATATTGCTGAATTTTTTTTTTTATTGTGAGCTTTTTGATGTTTACAGAGATGACAAGTTAAGTAAAGGGGGTGGTGGCGTCCTTATTGCCACTAAGACTAGAATTGTCTGCGGCTCGTTAGCCGCATTAGTATTCGGGTAATGCCTAAAGTGAACTTCGTTGCTATTAAAGCTATTATTGAAAACATACATTTTAATATATTAGTAACATATATTCCACCTGATACCTTAGTTCAAGACTTCGAATTATTTTTTGACGCTTTGTCTAGTTTGTTCGTTATCTGGAATAACAAACTACACTAAAACTTGATTATTATAAGTCCGAGTTTACGTCGTTCCTAGAATTTAAGTTCGCCGCATTTTCTTGATGCGGGGACAGCGGGACCGAGAGTGGCGTTGCTAAGTCAAGTGTGACAAACAGCACGAGGCAGTACTCTCAGCGCGTTACTAGCATCAGCTGTTAGCATGCGTCCAAATCCAACAGAAATGGGTCATGCGGCTCTGTTTACGTTTGGATTGTCTGGATTAATGTTGAAGGCCACTGCAAGCCATGCCTGAAACTGTACTTAATTTCAAGTTCCAGTGTTAATCGTGGGTGATTTTAATATTCCTAATTTGAAAAATCTTGTTAACTTGGGTAGCTCTGATAGGAAATCTGCCTTGCTTGTCGCCTTCCAACATCTCCACCAGCTTAAGCAATATAATTATATAAACAACATCTATGACAGGTACCTTGATGTCCCGTTATCAACATTCCCCTCTGAGGTGTCTTCCTGAAATTTACCTTGTACCATCGTCCCTTGGTTTTATGTTTTGAAGCCTCCAGTATCCGAAAAAAAAACAATATACCTATTAGTTCAAACTCTAAACGATACAAGTTTAAAAATCGTGACCTGTCAGGTATGGTTTCTTGTTTAGCAGCTGTGGATTGGTCTGCGCTATACTTAGCAAAAAAACTTCAAGAGGCCCTTGATATTTTCTGGGAGTTAATATATGAAATCCTAGATAGGGAGGTGGTTACTTATCCCCTGAATTCTTATAAAAATCAATATCCACATTGGTGCACGAAACAACATATTCTTGATCTACAGGCTAAAATAAATATAGATTAAAATATGATAATAC
Organism: Andricus quercusramuli; assembly: GCA_932178445.1. Classification (NCBI taxonomy): domain Eukaryota; kingdom Metazoa; phylum Arthropoda; class Insecta; order Hymenoptera; family Cynipidae; genus Andricus; species Andricus quercusramuli. The sequence goes on from CAKNXH010060341.1 coordinate 280,073, forward strand.
TCAAAATGTTTACTATCTCAACGTCTTAACCCAGACAAAGGGTAAAGACCGTGTATTATTTGAATCTGGTCAATCCAATATAGAAAATAATATTATTGAAGCGCCTACTTCTTTTTAGACCCACATAAATACACTTTAAAAACCTCTAGAATTCCGGGTATTATGATCTATAACGATAAAGAACTTACCTGTCCTCTGATATTGTAATCGCATTAACGTGCTTATTTAATGGCGTGTATAAGCCGTCTACTCCTATTCCAGGATTTTATTCAGAACCACGAGTTCTTCATGGCGTCTTTCTTCGGCTCACCGCTGGTATCGACCTAATACCCAGTTGTCTCCTCAAAAACTGCACGAATCTTACATTCCATCACAACTCATCACATGCACCCTTACCATGAGATGTACCATGGAAGTGCCATTCAGCTTGGATACCAAAATCTTCTTCATGGGCTTGGAGATTAACAAAGCTACTCTTATTTTTAAAATGTTGCCCTGTACCATCAGTGAAATAGTAGATTTTCTTTGGCCTGAAATGAGTTTTCAAATAATCTACTATTATCTTTTGATACTCGTGAACAGCTACCGTGTCATGAGCTAAGTTATCAGATATGATTGCGATACTTACGTCCTTGAGCTCTCCATCTTTTTTATAATAAATCACGACAGTGAATATTGTAGCTTGGTCGTTATCCCAGTGGAATGATTGCGCTGCATTCTGAATTATGAAGGCGTAATTCTCAGCGAAATCAAAGCAAATCAAGAACTCTTCAGGCAATAACTTTTCCTTCAGGTTTTTGAAAAAAGATGATTGCTCCTTTGAAATGAAGTGATGAGTTTTTAATTTCAACAGCCTTTCACAGAAATCATCTACGAATTCAACAGTATCCATTGCCAGAGTCTTTAGAGTACATCTGTCGGTCTGTAGCCAAATTTCAAACCTCACTTCATTAATACAATGTTCATTAAAAGCTTTTGTGATGTTATCTTTCAAGTTTGCAGTACCTGGACAGTTTTCACACTCTCCTAAATGACAGGAACTTGAAGAGTCAGGACATACAATAGCATCCAGGCAGTCGTGATAATTTGTGAGCACCATGTCAGTATCCTCTGTTAAATTTGGAATATTGATTTCATTCAACATCCACTTGACATTCTCATGATGCACGCGAACGCACACATTATGTGTGCCACTACTTCCTTCTAGAACACTTATTGTACCTGCATTCTCACTTATAATTTATAAAGCATATTCCCAATCAATTTTACACTGATCGTAATGCAGGCCTTGTTAATTCATCCTGGCAATGCAGAGAGCCGTTATTCTAGTAGCATATAATATTACTTAAGTTGAAAAACTGGCACTAAAGCGTTGCACAAAGATCCTCGGCGTGAGCGCACTAGGGGAAATCGCGCGCCACTCACCCTATCACGGCATCTTGTTTACGTATCGTTCTATTACTCAAAGACGAATTAATTTGCCACTCTGAAAATTGGAGGTCTCATAGGAAAAAATCTCAGCTTTCTTTCAAAACTATTTTGAAAAAAAAAAGTGCCGAAATTTGAAAAAAAGTCGAATTTATTTTTGATTTTCAAAAATTCGGGTCAAATTTTGACTTCTTTTGAAAATGGTTATAACCACCAGAAAGTTTGTGGAGAAATCTATCGAAAATATTCGAGGTGAAATTTTGTTTCATTCAACAGGACAGAAGTTACAAACGTTTCAAAGTAAGGCTTTGCTTGAAAACCCCATAAATTGTACCCCCTCCACTTTGATAAATAATCATCACAATGAATTAATTTTTGGTGTGAGAAGTACTATCTAATAGGACTACAATTAGGCCAATTTTTAGCCCGATCGGACAACTTTCATTTTTGAGGTGGGTACACTTCAGAAATTATGCCCCATATCAGCAAAAGCCTGATCCAGATAACGACCAATGGTGTTTTGTACAGTATTGTACTGCTTGAGACAAAAATAGGTCATATGATTCTCAGCTATCAATGCCATACTGTCCCGGGATTTTCCTATTTGGTAATCTGCATAATAGGGTGAGTTTAAATCCCCAATAATCCGTAGATTCGGGACATAAATATCAACTACCTCCATGAGAGCCTCTTAAGAATATAACATATTGATCGATGGTGAAACTTGAAGGATTCTAGATCGCAAATAGTTGCCCAAATACTATATATTGGCGAGGATCTTTACACCAATTAACTTAATTTATATCCAAAATGGTGGAAACGTTAAATTGCAATCACTACTCCCCCACCTATATAACTTGCTCGATCATCCCGCAGAACCACAAATCTATCTGCACAGTACACTTCCTGATTTAATACTGAAGAGTGCAGCAATTTTTATGTTAACATAAAAATAACGTACGACGTTACATCCGGAAAACATGTAGCTTTCAAGAAGAAAACTAACAGATCTGCTACCTGTAAACCCACACGTTGAATAATCGTGTGTTCCGTAAATCAGTCTCAGGGAAAAACAGTTTTTAAAAACTAAATTAATGCTGTTTTATTTGTGTCAGAATTGAAGTTGGACTCAAAGTTTAAAGATTTGGGTTGTACTCTTAAACAGAATACATGCTACCGTAAAAGTCAAAGCAACTCTTGACCCACACTGTACTCCATAAGTGAGGTTATGTCACATCAGAGGCGTAATGTCAAGATTGGATTCACCCAGAGACTAAAATACTTTTTTTTATCAGTTTAACACAACATCATACATACTTCTTCCAAAACTTCCACCTTCCACACAATCATCAATCACAGAATCAGGCTCTATTTTCAAGAATACCATAGTAGTAATACACACATTTGTTCAACAAAAAAAGCTTGTAGCATGGTGAGTTATTATATCAAAACTGTATTAAGAAACATTTTGATTTAATTTCCGGATGGAAGTAACACTAAAGAAAAAATAAAGAAAATTGAAAAAAATTGATTTTTAAAATTTTGTTATTCATGTCTTCAACATTTTAAATATGCCTTTGAAATACCTATTAATAATCTGAACGTCAAACCCGCTGCTTAAATTTTGTGATCTTCCTAGATTGCCATGGTTAGATTGGTTAAATTTTTGGAATTTTCTGGAGAAACTCCCTAAAAACATGCCAGGATGAGAGTGGGATTCCGATTGGTCCCGAGGTACGGAATCGGATAAACACCTGGATATATAGCCGGAGGTGCCCCGAATGAATGTGTCGATGGGCCTGATCTAAAACTTAAAATTGTCTGGGTTTTGGAGATCGTCCGCTTGGACGGGCGCCCACTGACTTGATCGTATGAGTTGAGTGCGGCGGTGCGCCGGCACGTGGGAGGAAGGTCAGCGATAGTACCTTCTGTTTCCTCGGCGATTGACGTGGTGATGGTTGAGGAGACTTTAGAACTACTCTCGGTAGGATGATTCGTTAAAAAAGATTTTAATTATTTCTCCGATTCTACGGGAAGAATCGTGAGAAAGATTTGTTTATAAAAAGCTACATTTTTTCTGCAATCCTTCTGTGAAGATCGTGTAGGAAAAAGTTTGAATACTTACGATTGTTGACTCCTGATAAGATTTAAAAAAAAACTCGCAGCGGCATTGTCCCTAGATCCCTTCCACTTCAGAAACCCCATGAAGTAAACTCGTCGCCGAGAAGAGAAACAAGTGATTCTGAAATTTTCTAAGAGGGCTGTATTACCAAAAAATGAATTCTGAGAGTTTTTTCAGGCTTTTCACTATAATTCACTCTTTGTTTCAATTTAAGAGTTTACAGAATAAAATACATTTCGCTCAAGTAAATTCTGAAGAACAGAGAAACTTGTGCGCTAACATAATTCGAATTCACCACACGGAATTTAACGTTTCCCGCTCCATAAATATAACGTAAGGAGACATATCTCCTGTGGGAATTCCGAAATGCATTAATCATACTATTTTGCAACACTGTACGGGAAGTTCTCAGTATATGTACCAAAAAATGAGCAGAAAATGGCCGATTCTTGATGAAGTCAAAGTGTGCGGGAATCATAACATTCCTGCACAAAATTTCATGTGGGAATGTTGACCATCAAGCATACTTTGGAGGAAAGTGTGCCATTAGTCAAAATTTTACACGCGCGATTCAAAATCAAATTAATTTAATTCGATTTTGAATCGCGCGCCAGATTACAGCCAATTGCAGAATTTGTCAGCTTTTCTTTTATTCATTTTTTGTTTGTATGAATTTCGTCAGCTGAGAAGTTGACAGTTTAGGTTAGTTTGCCTGGTGCAACTTTGTGTATCTTTGGGAAGCTTACGTTTGAGAGAGTCGAATGTAAAGAATTTTAGTTCGTTTTTTTTCCTCTCGGGGGGCTTTCCCCCCCCCCCCCCGGCTCTGCCCCGGACCCCGCCCTCCCCCCAACAATCTTATTACCTACCAATATTTCTTATGTCACGAACTTCCCTTTACAGGGGTTACAAAAAATAGTATATGAGACGCGTGCGGGTTGGTGATTCCTACTCGTTTGACGTTTGCCACCCTCGCTTCGCTCGCGCGGCGAACGTCAAACTCGTAGGAATCACCAACTTCCCGCACTTGTATCATAATGTACTATTCCGGCCATGTTTGCAGGCACACTATTAGTTTGACGATTTTAAAACCATTACATGGTTTAGCTAGTTTAGTTTATAGGCGGGCGGGGGGCACCGACAGTGTCCCCCCTGGCGCTTAAGCATTTCCTGCAGTCTGTCGTGGGGTTGAACCCCATTTTGTACATGTGATAGTTCAAGCGGTTGTGCCCTGTGATTATCTGAACCATTATCCTTCGGTCTTTTTTAGGTAATCTCGGGATTTCCCTGACTCTGTCTGAGCCAATGTATTCCATTTCTGTGTCGCTTTTCGCTTGCTGGTTCGCTTTTAGGTTGCCTCTGATCCATGCGTGACCAGGAAGCCACATATGGGTCACGTTTTTCTTTACTGCAACTTGGTTTAATGCCTTTTTTATTCCCAAACCAGCTCTGGTGGTATGTCTGATTTTCCACCTGCAGTTGATGTTGCTTGGCTATCTGAGCAGATTGTAATCTGCCTACAAGTAGCGTTTTCATATATTAATGTCTCAGCGCAGCGGATGACGGCCAGGACCTCTGCCGGAAAGACAGTGGCGTGTCGCCCAAGTTTGATCCCTATCCCTTACCATTTACTTTCCACATATCCCTGTTTGGGATGTAGACGCAGATAGTCTTTGTGAAGAGTATAGAGCGCGCCAGATACGTATTTTCTATATGCTGCCGCGACTTGCGTATTTTCTTTTAGGACCCATCGACTTCTGAGAAAAAATGAATTTTTTTAATCTTATATTACGCCATTTCCAAAACCAATTTTCCGTAGCAGCTAAAATAGATTCATAATAGTAATAAAATTTACGCTAATATTTGACAACGTTGTAGTAGAGTATATTATGGTTAAACTTTAAACTTCATTTTCTCAATTGTACTATAACTTTGGGGCGACGGTATATCAGTACTGAATTAAGAAAATGCGAAAAAAAGTACTCGTTATGAACTTTTTGTGAATTTAGGTATAGTCTCCTCCTAAGGAATGTTTAATGAATAATTTCAACCCAATAAGTTTCAATTTTGACCCCCTGAAAAACAGACTGGAAAGATAACTTTTTCTCTAATCTGAATATTTGAAGGGTGGATTTCCAATAACTATTAATTTGTTAAAAGTTTTTAACCACTAAAATTCTTGCTAAAATTCGATTCTGAAATAATGTATTCAGTGAATCCATGTAACGTAGAATTATTTCATTTACGATTACTATTATTAACAGTAAAGGGTGAGATGTCATTTGAAGATTTCAAGTGCGCGACTTGACCAACGTAATAAATGCGGAAATAAATATTAATAATTATTAATATAATTGTAAATTTGAATACCAATCATAATGTGTCGTTGAAAATTTATCATTTAATTATAAGATGGAGGTTTAAGAAAATTCACGGAATATATCATGAATGAGGGCGGCGTGGTATTGCAAATGTAGACATGAAAATGTCCCCAAAATAAATTATGATACCTCAAAGATAAAAGATACGTTATTACTATATTTATAAACAACGCATCAAAATATATGGATAATAATTCATTAAAATATTTTTTTTCTGCACTTTTAGGTTGTGTATGCATCAAAATACTATGTCATAGATATTAAGCCGAATGCGGCATTAGGTCTAATGCCCTGGCAATAGTCCCAATGCCGGCAAGGAGATAAATCTACCTGCGTCGATCTTTTTTTCGTCTAATTTCCTGAATCCAAGGTGGCACTTAGTCGTTTGTATGCACTCACGGCTTAATGCCCAAAGTAACCTGGGCAATAAGACGAATTTCATTTTAAATCAATAACTATACATTTACAGTACCCTCTCACTTATCGCACTACCAGATATCGCGACTTCCTCTATTTTTTTACTTCCACTGCCGACACATTTAAGCGCACGAATTAAACAAAATGCTCGCGCGTAAACATAATTTTTTTTTTTAATATTGACATTCAAAGTAATCTACTTGAGAGGTTGATACTTAATTCTTTTTTTAATTTTAAGTACGTAATTCATAAATGGCTACAAGTTCTAGACCGAAAAAGAAAAAAATTTGAATGTCTTTTCAGAGTTCTCAAACATTAAAATTTTTTTCAAAGAAGACTTGTAAGAAAACACTACGTTTTTTAGGATTCGTAGATAAAATTAGTGTGATAACCTCTGAATATTCTCTCCTACTTGTTTAATCAACTGTCAAATTTTGAATAGATTCGATTTTCAAACCAATCATATATGAGGATAAAGCGCAAGAAGAGAACGACTTTTGATGTAGTGGGGGAACTAACTGAACGCGAATTCTACTCCCAGCCTTTCGCAATAAGTGAGAGGGAACTGTACTTGAAATCAGAAAAATGCTATATCTATTGTTGGATGTAATACAAAAATGAAGGAATTTTGGAAAATTGAAAAATCTTTTTGAGATACGTGAAATTATTTTTATTACCTTATAATATATTCATAGTAAATCCCAGTAAATAAAAACCATCAATTTTCAAACATGAAAAATAATTTTTAATAAAATAGTTAAATTTTCAACTAGCATGATTAATCTCCATCCAAGTAAACTAGTTTTCAACCAAGCAGTTCAACTTTCCACCAAGTAGTTGAATTTTTAACAAAAAAAGATGCATTCTTGACGAAAAATGTAATAGTTAATATTTCAACCAAAAGACGAATATTTAATAATAAAGTTGAATTCTCAACGAATTTTTAACCATTTAGTTGATTTTCCAGTTAAAAAGATAAATTTTCAACCAATAGGAATAATTTTCTACCGAAAAAATGAATTTACAACAAAATACATTAATTTAATTTGAAATCAATATCGCTAAAACCGCTGTAAACAATTGAAAGCTACAATTATCCGACGACCGATAATTTTTATCGGTAGGAGTCGGATAAAAATGATCCGGCGTCAGATGATTGTAGTAGTCAAAAGCTTTAATTTTCAAAAATAAGAACGAAGGATTTTTAATAAAATGGATGAATTTTCAACCATAAATTACAAATGATAAATTTCCAAACAAAAATTGAATAGTTAAATCCGTTAAAACTATTAATTTGCAAAAAAAAAATCCTCATAATATTTATACTTAAAAAAACGAATTTTCAACTAACATGATGAATCTTCAACCAAATAAATTAAATTTTCAACAAAGCAGTTCGACTTTCCACGAAGTAGTTGAATTTTTAACTAACAAACGAAATGAGTTCTCAAAAAAAAAATTCATAGTTAATATTTCAACCAAAAGACGAATATTTAAAATTATAGCTGAATCCTCAACGAAAACAGATTATTAATTTTTAACCAAACGGTTGCATTTTTTACCAAAAGAGATAAAGTTTCCAGTAAAAAAGATTGATTTTCAATAACAAAGACGACTTTTCAAGCAAAAACATAAATTTTTAATAAAGAGGATGAACTTTCTAAAAAAAATGAATTTTATACAAGATACATGAGTTTTTAACCAACAAAAATGTATTGTCAAGCATCAGAGATAAATTTTCAACAAAAAAGTTGAATTTTTGAGTCAAAAAGATGAATTTTGTTAAGACAGTTGAATATATAATAACGAAAATCTATAAATTTTCAATAAAACAGTTGAATTTTCAATAAAATAACATGGGAAATTAAACTTATTTCATTTTAAATCAATGACGTTACATTTACTTAAGATCAGAAAAATGCTATACAGGGTGTCCCAGACTCAAGTGTCCGGACATACATAGCCGTATAAAAATGAAAAAAATAAATAGAAAATTCCTTTTCCAAAAATTAGTTGAAGTTTTAGTTTTTAAGTTATAAAATATTTAAACTGGACCAATCAGGAGCGCCGTATAAGCAGCCGTGTGTTCGTGAACGAGATTTCAATGCAGTGTCATCGAAGCGAGCGCAGAGGTGGGGTTAGCGACGGGAGAACACTACGTTGGAATCCCGTTCACGCACACACGGATGTGTATACAGCGCTCCTGATTGGTCCAGCTTAAATGGGTTATAACTAAAAAAGTAAAACTTCAACTGATTTTTGGAAAAGGAATTTTCTATTTATTTTTTTAATTGTTATATGGCTATACAAGTCCGGACACTTGAGTCTGGAACACCCTGTATATACTGTTCCGTGCATTATGAAAAGGAAGAAAGGAAAAAAGTGAGTAATCTTTTTAAAATACATACAATTATTTGTATTACCTTATAATACATTCACAGTAAATCCCAGAGATATATTTTATCTGAAGTTCGATAAAAGCATTGAAAACAGTTGAAAACTACAATTATCCTTCGACCGATAATTTTTATCGGTAGTCTGATAAAAATTATCTGACATCAGATAAGTGTAGTAGTCAATTGTTTCCAACGGTTTATCTAACTTCGGATAAACAATATTTCTGGGATTACATTTGTTAACTTTTAGATCACATTAACACTTACATTTGATAATTTTGATTCTTGCATTTTAAATTTATAATTTCGAAGCAGTCTAAGAATAATATAATCAGAATGTGCTCGAGATTCTGAACGTTTAAATGGACGTTTTATTAGTGGCTTCGTAAACTGAAAACAGTGCTAAATATTTATTTAAATTTGAACATTGAAAATAATAGGCAAACCTATTAAGCAAACCTATTCTCGTACCCATTTGAAAAACCCCATTTTTTACGTCAGTCACAATCAAAAAAATACTACTAAAATCTAGTGGTCCACGATGTACACTAGGAATTAATAATGTTACTCAATCACCGTCATTGTCTTCTGTGGCAGTCATTTTGATTTTCGATTAAATGTTCTCCTCGGGCGCATAGTGAGCAAATGAGACTATCTTCTGTTTTCAAATCTAAATCTCCACACGTGTTATGCATTTTTATACAGCATTTCGTACATTGGACAGTATCTTTAAAATACAATATTAAATTACAGACTCCACATTAGTCTTCTTAGTTAGTTAGTTCATCAGATTGTCTGCAAAGTAAGTGAACAATTAATACAATTTCTCATGTGGGAAATTTCTAAATTAAGAAAAGCGCGATACATCAAAAATCGGCCATTTTTATTTTAAACATAGCCAAGATTTACGATCCCTACGGAATAAATAATAGGATACAAATACCACTTTTTTCACATTGATAGTGGTCGCCCATATATTTACTGTAGTGATTCTTGCATTATTTTTTGGCTAATTCAAGGTATTGACTGAAAGTAGGGTACTTCAGGGACCAAAGTTAAATATAGGGTACAATGTTGGATATAGGTCTGGAAAGGAGGAGGATGGCCGGAGGAGTGGTTGACTACCTATATTGTTAACCGAAATTTAGGGAGAAAGAAATGGAAATTAGTCGCATTGTTTGTAGATTTCAAAGCAGCTTTTGACTCAGTAAATAGAAAAGTCCTATGGTAGGCAATGAAAGAGAGGGGAATAGAGGAAAGGTTAGGGGAGAGGTTAAAGGAAATTTTTACCGAAACCAGGATTAGGGTGAAGATAGAAAAGAAAAAAGGGGACTTATTGTGAACAGGGAGAGGTCTAAGGCAAAGGTGCCCGTTGAGTCCGCTACTTTTCAATATGCTGCTGGCAGACTTAGAGGAGCAGTTAAAGGAGAAACGGAAAGGGGGAACGGTTTTGGGTAATAGCAAACTATACTCTCTAGCACACGTGGACGACGTAGTTTTGTTAGCAGACGATGAGAAGGGGATAATTTTCGAAGAGTAGTGGAAGCAAAAGACTTGACCGTGAACGTGAAGAAGACCAAGGTGATGTGCTACATAAGAAGAAAAACCAAAATATATTACGTTTGGAAGATGAACGGGAAAACAGTGGAAATTGTAGAGGAGTTCTGTCACCTAGGTTTTTGGTTTGAGGCTGGAGGTGGAAACGAAGTGCAGGTGAAGAAAAGAATCGAATGTGCGAGTAAGGTAATGGGCCAAGTATGGGGTATTGAAAAGAGATGGTTTAACGACGATTGGAGGATGAGGGTTTGGCTATTTGATGCGTTGGTTTGGGCGGTGTTATTTTATGGAGTGGAGGTCTGGGGATAGAAGGAACATAGGAAAGTGGAAAGCATGCATGAGAGATTTCTGAGATGGGTAATGGGGGTTAGTTGGAGTTGCCCAGGGTACATGTTAAGGGAAGAATTAGGAAGGGAAAATGGTAATTAGACAGTGCAAGAGAGCCTGGAGATTTGAAGAGAAGCTAAAAAGGGGAGAGGGGAGCAAAATAGCACAAGTATGCTTGGGCGAGATTCCGAACAAGGAAACGAGAGGCAATTTGGGAAATTCGAAATGGGAGAAAGAAAGGAAAATAATAAGGGTTTGTGATATACGAAAAGGGGTACTGGAGTTGCAGGACATAAAGTTAGAGTTACTAGTAAAACAAGGAGAAGAGAGATGGAGAAAGATTATGGACTCGAGGTACAATAGATGGTATATGATGGTCAAAGGTTTGACGGAACCAGAATATATGCAAACAATAAAAAAGGAAGATAAATGGAGTAGGGTGGTACGTTTTAGAATGGGAGAATAAGCTAGAGCTTATAGATATTGGATGGATGAAGAGAAAAATCTGTGTAGAGTATGTGGATACGAAATGGAGTCATGGGCACGTGTATTAGAGATGTGTACAGGAGAGGAAGAGGGACAGTTGAGTGTGGATGAATGTGTGAGATGGATTTTTGATGGTAATGGACAGGGAGTGACATGGATGAAGAAAATGGAAGATCTAAGGGAAAGCAAGGTAACAGGGCAGAGCCTAACGATTAATCCTAATGAGGAAAATTACTAGCAAAAATTCAAATGTTAAAATCGTTCAAAATATACTTTATGGCAAGAGGAAACGGAAGTCCTGGAAGGTCGCTCATTTTTAGAATTATAAGAATCATTAGTTTTAATAAAATTGTTATTTGAAGTAAGATATGTTAAGTTAAAATAGATTAAGGATAGAATTTAAACAAAATGTACAGGGAGCGGAGGCCCTCAAACCCGTAAAAGGAAGAGTTTAAATATACATACGTACATACATACATACATACATACATACATACATACATACATACATACATACATAC